>CAOJBK014794467.1:0-13759 GCA_948294925.1 Codiaeum variegatum
ATTGTCTTACATAAGACTTAAGGAACATATATACATTTATCACTAAAACAAATGAATTCATTAATATATATATATATATATATATATATATATATATATATATATCACATTAAGGGATTTTGATTACAAATATATATAATGTACAAGCTCTAGGGCATACAACCATAACATCCACATGTTTTCACGATATCACATGTTTATAGCATGAGACTCACTACCTCTATTACCATAAGTATCATATACTTATAATGGATGACCACAGCGGTGATGGCCTTCTGAATTAATGATGTCCTAATTAATAATTCTATAACCATAAACTCATTTTATAGTATAATGGAAAAGAGAATCTATTACTCATATTCTTAAACTTTTTAAGAATAGATTCTCGTACAAAATACTAATGGAACATATATAACCTAAAACAAATGTGGAATGCATTTAAATAAACTATATATTTTATTACCATGGGGATTCAATTATTACATTTACATTAAGATGTAGAGCATATGACTCTAACACACCCTAAACTCTGTCTTGTACTTTGAACAAACTAAGCAGGCATCATTAATGTTTTCTTTTGCAGACTCCACTGGCTATTTCCCTTTGCCTTATCCTTTAAATCAATTTTCTCCCTTGGATTGAGTGGGGAACTGTGCTTCTAATCCTAGGGTAAGTAGACTGATCATCACCATTTTGATATTTATGCTAGTGGATTTTTAATTTGGGAATAGAGCTATTTTAATGGCTAAGTGCTTATTCTTTGGTGGAAACTTCAACCACCCATCCTCAATTGCATTTTTTTAATCACATTTCTAAAACTAAGACAATTGTTAGTATAATGTTAGCTAGAATTATGCCACTTACAATACATTATAGGTTGATCTTTAAGGGGTGGAATAACATGTTCAACGCTAAGCTCAATTTTCCCATCCTTCAAGAGTATATCAAATATCTCCACAAGCTTAGTTATATTAAAGGAAGACTCATTAGCAATTTTTTTAGTTTCCATGTTCTTCTTAGTATTTGGGTAGGTTTAACCAACATTTCACATTCATATGGCTTTCTTGATTTGAGCTCGAAAATACATATCTCATCCATCTCTTCATCAGAATTTGATACATCTTATGGAGTTGTTAAAGCCACTTGGTCTTTTAAGTAAGACCTTTGTGATGATGCCTTTTTCTACTCCTTTTCCTTTAACAACCATTCAAAATTGGTAGCCAGATCAATGAGGTCATATAAGTCATAGAATCTTATTCCCTGGAATCTTACCTATAAAGTCATATTCATGCCTTCAAAAGCTATAACTCTATCGATTCTTATTCAACCATAGCTATAGAACACTAGGTTTTCAATCTTCATAACCTTGAAATATACTTTCCAATTGATTGTCCTGTATATTGGGTTATTGATGAAAGCCTGATGATTGAAAAGCAGGCCTTAGCTTATTTAAAGTATTGGGATTGCGATAGAAAAGACCCAATTTTGAAGATCTAAGGATGAGTTACAGGCCCATAATATATCAAATCAAAGCTCATTTAGATACTAGATGAGTTACTAGGTTTACTCATAATGGCCCAGTACGAGGCCCAAATTTTATCGTTTAAAGCTGTTTTGGAGGCCTTGAAGTTTAAACCTTTTATTTCGTGTTTTTTTGTTTTGGGATTTTGCTATTTTGTCCCTTTCTTATTAGGGTTTTATTATTTGTCATTTAAATACTAATGTTATGTCTTTTTGGAACATTTTATATAATTTTCTGAATAAGAGATAACCCTTAAATTTGCCCAATTTCGGAATTCTAATTGAATCAACGATTTAGATGCCTAATTTATGATATTTTCTAAAAATCAACAGGTTTTAGACGATTGATTTTTGGTATTCATAGAATCAAAAGATTTCAATTTTTATTTTTCTATTTTTTTTTATTATCCTGCTACATCAGTTATTTTAGCAAAATCAACCGAAGTGACTAATGGTTCAGAGCTTTCTTTTATAAATTCCATAGTCATTTCCTTCCCAGTTTTGTATAGAGTTCGACCTTTACATTATATACCACTTGAATGTTGTCTTTGTAAGAGTTAGGATGAATAATCTCAGCTCGATATACAGCTCTCCACATTGTACGGTGAATATGGATATATGCTCCCGGGTACTAACATTCTCCTCTTCTGAAAATAAAGTGAATACTAGGGCTTTGTAACCTCATGTGAATGGATACATGTTACAACCATGTTTGCCTCAAAATATAATTTCCAATAACAATTACAAGTATATGGGCTATTATAGCATAAGATGAGAACCCAAGTCGTATCCTCAAGGAATCTTGTGTCGACTTATTAATTTGTTTTGCTGAGTGCAATTAAAAGTTAAAAGGATTTTGGTTTCTAGAAAATAAAATAAACAATTAAATTAAAGTAAGGAAGATAAAAGATGTTTTAATGCATTAATATAAATGAGTCTAGAGATCTTAACAATCCATAGTCCATCATCTATGAATCTAAGCAATTGGATCAATGAATTATATTAATCTATCCAATTTTCAATGTAATCATAAACTTATTCTACTAGCGATCGCATTCATAGAAGTAATCTAAAAAAAATGTACATTAATTAAAGATTTTAAGACTAAAACTTATATTGCTAATTCATTTTAGAATCTCAATTGAATAGTTTTGGGTTTGAATTTCCACTCTTGCTCCATTATCCAAACCCTAACTTAAACTTATTGTTGATCAAGCAATAGTTTATTAACGTTAATTCAATTCAATCAAGCAAAAGTTTAAAACAATCAAAGAACCCAATTACTACTATTCATATTAAGACTATTTCATGCTCAATCTCTAGATAATAAAGAATTTATCTTATGATTGGTTTAAATCTCAACAAATTAATAATGAACTCAAGGGAAATGATGCTTAATCTCTTAACACACAAATTACCCAAAGGAATTAAAGTTAAAAAGTTAATAAGATAAACCTCAATAGAATTTACAGAAGTTCTCAATACCCTTGATGAATTTCAGCTTTAATCTTGATTATAAGCAAAATCCCAATGAAAATTAACAAATCTATGAAACTAGGATGAAATCTATGAAGAAATTGAACTTAAACCCTAAAAACCAGAGAATCTATGTTTAAATTCTCTGAAAAGTATGGCTAAGAATCCCCAAAACAATCTAAAAAACATGTATTTATATTGCAAGAAAATTGTGTTGGCACAACATAAATGGATGTGCACGGGCCCCCCCATGCAGATGAAGAATTTTAGCACAGTGCCTAGTATGGGTCTAAGGTGTATTCACGGGCTTTTTGGCCTTTGGCATGACCCGTGCAGCTATAATTCCATTAGAACTCTCCAAAACTTGCATTCTTCAATCTTTCTTGCTTAGGAACTTCGTTTTGAACTTCGATAATACCATATTTCCATGAATTCCTGATTCTTGCTAATCAACACTTAACAAATAAATAAAATACAATTTTTGGATAAAAATTGACTTAAATATTAGGGGAAAACATATAAAAATACACCCATAAAAACTCCCCTACAATTAAGGCTTTGCTTGTCCTTAAGCAAAACAAAACAATGACAATGTAAATATAATGTAATTCTCTTAATCAAGCCATATAAAACCAAACTTTCATTCAGCTATTCAAACAAATCAAGGTCAAAGTTCTCTCAGTTAATCAACTAAATCCTAAACTCAGAAATCAATTTTAACAATTTCAATGATATTATAGCATCATCAAGCACCAAAATTCAAGCTAAATAACTTAGCAAACTTCTTCAATGCAACATAGTTAAAATTAGGCAAATAAATATTTTCATACTTAGGAACCAACTCAACCTTTGTGAAAACAACATACATGTCATGCAAAATTTAAACTTTAAGTACATGCACTTTTTCCCTTTTTTTTTTAAACTTTTATTTTTATTCACTTCAAGGAGCCTGACTTAACTGATTACATCATTAGCCTTTTGATGCAAAGGAAAACACTTTGTGGTACCGACTCTCGGTAACTCAGCTGATCACAAACATCAACCGACTACTAAAACTATTCATAGTTCTTTTAGATTTATTTCTCTTTACGTAAAACAGGAACTAGTAGAATATGGAATTATTTTCAAAGCTCCTTTGTTTAATTTTTTTGTGCAAACTTTCAATTTATTCACAATCCATGCATATTATTTCAAAAAGATGTCATTAAACTCCTAAGATTACTAAAGATGTTTTATCAAAATTTTAACCATGCAATATCTGAATCCAATATGCTAAAAAATTTAACAAAAATTTTGAATTTTAACCATGACATAATATTAAAGAAACTCCTTACTTTTGATTTCTAACTTCAAAATTTAGCAACTAACTAAGAAAATTACGAAAATGACCTATAAGATAGCCAAATTTCAAAAATTTTTGACAAAAAACATAGCTCAATCAAAATTATCAAATTATCCAAACATTTTTAAAACTTATTTTTTCTCAATTCCAAACAATCAACTTAATCAAGGGATATTACAAATAATAAGAATAAGCTATCCCCCTCACACTTATTTTACTCATTATCTCCAATGTGTTGAAAGTAAAAAATTAAAAGCACAAAGAAAGGGAAAAAGAAATACTACCTTGAAAAGTCAGTTCTAACACATATGAAAAGGCTCCAAGGATGAGCCTAGAAACTATCATTATATAGCATTTACCACAAAAAGCTCAGAAAACAAACTGTTATGGTAATACACTTATCCAAGCATAAAAACAAAACACACAAAAACAGAAAGGAAAATAATTTAAATAGTGGATTGCCTCCCATCCGGTGCTTCTTTAATGTCTTTTTAGCTAGACATTGAGGTAGGATTAACCTACCTCAGAGGAATTAAACCTTCCGCTATGGAACCTAAACTTGTTATTTTCAGAATTAGACTTTTCCAAGGTTCCATTCAAATAACGCCTTAAACTTTTTAGGGTAAGAATCAACAACAACCTTGGGTAACCATTCAAGATTTCCCTTTATTTTCAAAATTTTACTTTTTTTTCTTAACTTTCCTCCTCATTGTTGGTTTACCATTGCTTTGGCATCCATTCTTACCTTCAAGTTCATTCTCCATCTCAATTGAAGGAAAAATCTTAGCCTGAGCTTGAGGTTTAGGCTCCATACTTTCATGCACAACCCAACTCTCAAAAGAAACACTATTAACCATATCAATTTTATCATTTAATGGTGTAGGGATAATAATGGTTTCACAAAATTCAACTTTTTGTTATGCAATAGTGTGTGCATGAAACTTGGGTAATTGAAAAACTATGTGATCATTACCCACTCTTATGGTTAATTTACCTTTATAGACATCTATGACGGGTCTAGTAGTTGCTAGAAATGGTCTCCTTAAATAATTGAGTTCTCAAGATTTTCATCCATTTCAACCATAATAAAATCAATAGGAAAACTAAATTTCCCAACCTTAACCAACACATCTTCAACTATCCCCTTAGGGTGAATAATTGATTTATTAGCTAATTCGATTATGAGATGTGTTGGTTTAGGTTCTCCTAAACCTAAGGCCTTAAAAACTTTTAGGGGTATCACACTAACACTTGCCCCTAAATCAGCTAATGCTTTTTCAATATTTAAACTACCTAAGAGGTAAGGTATAGTAAAACTTCCTGGATCTTTAAGCTTTTGAGGTAGTTTAGTAACATTGCAAGAGATCTCTTTAGATAGGTACACCATAGACACCTCCTACAACTTCTCATTCTTCTCAAGTAGCTTCTCCAATGTTTTCACATACTTTGGCATTTGCATCAAAGATTTGACCAAAAGCATATTTATGTGAAATTGAGTAAAACAAAGCTTACCTAGCTAGGTGTCCATCTATTTTTAAATTAGACACGTAGGAAACAAGATAGGAGGTGCATATTTTGATAATTAAAACTTTGAATCAATGCACTCCTCTTTCTTCTTAACCGACTTTTTCAATTTCTCAACCTCAACCTCTACCATTACCTCTTCTTTTTCATCATGATCCCATCAAATAACAGAAATAGCCTTAACCTTGCTCAGGTTGGCTACACAACTTACCCCTTTTGATTCACTTGTAATTGGGTGGCCACTTGGCCAAGTTGAATTTTAATTCTCTTTACTGATGTCTTAAGTGAATCTAATCTTCTATTGGTGGCCTCTTGAGCTTGAGTACTAGCTTGAATGAAGGCGTTCAAGCTAGTTTCCATAGTTGACAATCTTTGGCCAAAATTAGAAGATTCACCTTGGTATTGTTGTACCATTTGCATCACTTGATATTGGGGCTATTATTGTTGAGGTTATTGTGGTTGGTTACTATTCCTCCAACCAAAATTGGGATGATTCCTCCAACCCGAATTATATGAATTTGAAAAAGGGTCATTCCTTAGTTGGTTTACATCCAAAGCTTTTACTTCTTCAGTATCTCCCTCTAAAGACTCAAAACTTGAAGGGCACACATTTTCTCCATGGCCATAGATACCACAAACCCTACAAACTTGTTGAGCCTAAACTGATGTACTTCCTTGTATTTTAAGAAATTCCACTTAGTGAGTTGGCTCATCTACTTACATTACCATATCCTTATTATGAGATACTTCATGAGCAACAACTTTCCTTCCCCTTAAATGTTTTTGCTGGGAATTAGTTCCAAGCATCTCAAACAGTTGAAAAGCTTCTTCAAGAGTAACCTTACTCATAGAACCTCCAGCTGCATTATCCACTATCCCTTGATTTTGGTATGTCAGCCCATCATAGAAGAACTGATTCAATAACAGTAAAGGTTAGTGATGATGTAGGTATTGTATTTGCAACATCTTGAAGTGTTCCTAAGCCTCAAGAAAAGGCTCTCCTTTCATCTAAGAAAACATAGTAATCTTTGTACATAATTCAATAGTATTTTGATGGGAGTAAAAATTTTTCATGAACTTTATGTAAACTTCCTCCCACGGAGTTAAAGAATTCGGAGGTAATGTCATCAACCACATTTTTGTAGCATCCTTCAAGGTGTAAGGGAAAGACCTCATGTTTAGTTGATCCTCAGTCAGACCTTGAAGAGGAATGGTTTGAATGATTGAATAAAAATCCCCAATGAAGCTCAAAGGATCCTCGCTTTCCACTCCCTAGAACGACAACAGTATATTGTAGTGAATAAACTTAAGCTCATAATTCTGGAATGCTATGTCCAAATGGATGCAAGAAGTAGCCATACCAATAACCAACTTAGAAAATTCTTTCATAAGTCTCCTTTTGTCCCCCATGATTCGCAGAGAATCAACTACCACTCTGTCCCTATTGCCTTGGTTTTGTGGATCCATAATTTCCACCTCCTGATAATCTACAGGAGGATCTATAATATCCTCTAGGTTGTGCATGTTATTTTGTCCTATGTTTTTTGCTCTGATCCTATGTACATTAACAACAAAAGGAAGAAGCTCTTCTTCAAGAGACCTTCTTCCATTAATAAAATTATGAAAAAAATAAAAGAAAATAAAAACAACAATCTAAAACTAAATAAATTAACAAAGAAACAAACTAATAATGCCTAGCTAGAGATCCCCGACAATGATGCCAAAAACTAGTTCGCCTTAAAATATACTGTCCAACAGTGACTGTAAGTATACAAGCTATTGTAGCATAAGATGAGAACCCAAGGTCATATCCTCAAGGAAACTTTCATCGACTTATTAATTTGTTTCTCATAATGCAATTAAAAGTAAAAAGGATTTTGGTTTCTAAAAAATAAAGTAACAAATTAAATTAAAGTAGGGAAGATAAAAGATGTTTTAATGTGATAATATGAATGAGTCTAGAGGTCTTGACAATCCATAGTCCACCGTCAATGAAGCTAAGCAATTGGATCAATGAATTATATTAAACTATCCAATTTTCAATGCAATCATTCAATTAGAACTTATTCTACTAGCTATCACATTCATAAAAGTAATCTAAAGAAAACAAACATTAATCAAGGGATTTAATACTAAAACTTATATTGCTAATTTGTTTTAGAATCTTAATTGAATAGTTCCGAGTTTGAATTTTCATTCTCAATCCATCACCCAAATCCTAACTTAAACTAATTGGTGATCAAGTAATAGTTTATTAACATTAATTAAATTCAATAAAGAAAAAGTTTAACATAATCAAAGAACTTAATTACTACTATTCATATCAAGACTACATCATGCTCAATCTCCAGACATAAAAGAATTTAGCTCATGATTGGTTTAAATATCAACAAATTAACAATGAACTCAAGGGAAATCATGATTAATCTCTTAACACACAAATTACCTAAAGGAATTAAAGTTGAAAAGTTAAGAAGATAAACCTTAAGAGAATTTGCAGAAATTTTTAATACCCTTGATGAATTTCAACTTTAACCTTGATTACAAGCAAAATCCCAATGAAAATTAACTAAATATATGAAACTAGGATGAAATCTATGAAGAAATTAAATCTAAACCCTAAAAACTAGAGAATCTATCTCTAAATTTTCTAAAAATTATGGCTAAGAATCCCTAAAATAATATGAAAAACATGTATTTATATTGCTAGAAATTATGTTGGCACAGCCTAAATGGATATGCACGAGCCCCCCACGCGATGCCTTTACCCCGTGCGAATGAAGAGTTTTAGCATAGTGCACAGTACGAGTCTAAGGTGTTTGCACAGACTTATTGACCTTTGGCACGACCCTTGCAACCATAATTCCCTTGGAACTCCCCAAAACTTGCATTCTTCAATCTTGCTTGCTAAGGAGCTTCGTTTTGAACTCTGATAATACCATATTTACACGATTTTCTTATTCTTCATAATTAACACTCAACAAACAAATTAGATGTAATTTTTGGATAAAAACTGACTTAAATATTAGGGAAAACATATATAAATACACCAAGAACAAACTCGCTTAAGGTATGGAATTGCATAAAATTCCAATGGCTACCGAATGATTTATACTACAAGCTATTGTAATCGCTTGGCAAATTCATTATTATTCCATTGATAGCCTAGATTTACATTCTCCTATGGTTGAGGGAGGATACTTTTATAGTCCTCATATTCCTGAGGGTATAGATCCCTTCGATGTTTTGTTTGTTAGTTTATTTCTTGAACACCCCCTTAGTCTTGGTCTATAGCTTCTCCTCTATGTGACACCTCAAACTGAGGTTAAAACCTCTGCTCATACCTCTCATTGGAGTTTCCTATATTCCTTCTATGAGGAGTCTAGCTGGTTCCATATGGGGTAGAAATGGCTTCTCTTTAACCATCAAAGATCCTAATTAGGTTTGTGACCGAAGTGCTAAATTTCTTAACCAAATCTCTAATCTCATCTTTGGCCAATTAGTTTTCCTCGATAAAGGGTTTCAAAATTCTGGCTCACTGATTCATTAACCCCTGAACATTTCATGATTGTCATGAGAAACAACCTATACATGGTCATGTTATCATTCCGGCTTATCACTATCAGCTTTGGTGGTATTGGGTCAAAATTATAGCCAGGGTCACTCAAGGTTCTTTGAGGCCTATCTGAGATCTTATGGGGTGAATGAGGTATATTTTAGAATAAGGTTTCATTTTTCTAGGCTGCATTAGTTCTAAGATTCCTTTAGCCATCCTGACCATCCTTTTCCAGGATTTTTAAATGTTAACATCATCCCGGGCAGGAATATTCATGATGTCATCTTGGGCCACTTTTTAACCATTTTAGAGTTTTAGAAGTATTGACTTCATGATATCTAATAGTCATTTTATTTTATCTATTCTAGCAAAGCTTCCACCTAGTATGCTAAAAAAATGTTTATACTCGAATCGAGTTTAAGGGTTTGGTCATGAATCGAGTTTAATCGGTCACAAATCGCTCTTTAGATTGTTTTAACAAGTTTCAGTATTAGATATGGTTATTGGTCAACACAATGTAAATAGAAATATTTTTGTATTTCTCTATTAATATGACAATAAAAGGTACAATCTTTTTTATATAATTTTGTAATATTAAATAGAATATGAAAATGAAATACATGAATAGAAAAGTAATCAATAGTTGCTCCAAGAGGTCATTATATAGGTTACAGACCGTTAACTTTCTCACTAGAATGAAGTGCTTCTGGAAGTAATTGCCTTTGTATGGATATAAGCCAAGGGCCTGTGCTAGATTCGGGCAGGGTTTGATATGTACGATGAAGGCAATTATCGGAGTTGAGGTGAGATATAGGCAGAAATGCCATCATTTGAGTTTGTTAACAGTTAGTCGTGTAAATTTGTTGTCGTGTGAGTAATTGTGATGCTAAATACCTTATTGGAATATGGAGCAATACTATTTCTATCTTCACAAAGAGGTATTTTCAGTCATATATTTTATGTGGTGGAGGAATGTCTTATTGGGCTGCGGATTCATCCTCTTTTTAGGCCCATCAGTTCTTTATGTATTTATGGGTCATTTTGGACTCTTATGATGGGCTCGACTAGCTTTGTCATCTTGGTCGGTGTAAACAGGATGTTCTCAATCATTTCTTACATCTTTTTTTTTATTATTCTAAGCTCAAGAAATGCAATATCTTTTTTTATTGTTCTAAGCTCAAGAAATGCAAGCAATTGCACGTAGATTCTTTTCAATTTTAATTTTTTTTCTAAATTCTTCTATTTATAATTAATCAATTATTAGAGATTTGAAGGGAATTACAATTTGACTTTTGCTAGATCCAAATTATTTCGAGTTTTTTTTTCTACATATTTTCTTTTCTGAAAATAATTTTTGAATATTAAATTCCAACTCATAGAGTTTTGCTATTTTGTTTGTGAAAGAAATTGGTTGAAATATTATTAATGAGTAAAATAAAAGAAAAAATTACAAACATATACCAAAAATGGAATTAATTACAAAAATACAATCATTGAAATTTTTTTAAAAAAATCTCTTTTTAAAAATTTTTATTATAAAAATACGTCATATACCAGAAACATAAGGACCTTGTGGTTTCAAAAAAAAAAGTGCATAAGGGCCTTACTGTTTTTTTAAAAAAAAAAAAGCATAAAAGCCTTATATATAGGCCAAGAGATACAATTCTAAAAAAAAATAAATAACTTAACAAAAATAAAAGATAATATTTATCTAAGAGATAATTACTATTCTAAATAATATTTATATAATAGATAATTATTATTCAATATAATAATAGTAATTTATTATCTCTAACATGCCATCGCAATCACAACATGATTCTACTATTGTGATTGGAAGTACCTAAAAGAAAAAAAGAACTGGACCAAGCACACATGCCATAACTTCGTCAATGAGGATTTGAAGGAAAGTTTACAAGTCGCGGAGTGGAAGTAGAAAATCCGAACTGCGAAAGATTCGGTTTTTCATTTCTAAAAACTTAGTTTTGTTAAAACTCTTTCAACAAAAGTAGGTTAGGCAATTTTCAAACTCACTGAAACATTGCCATAACTTAGAATTAGTTCTTAAACATTTTGTCAAAACTTTTTTAACAAAAGCTTTAAAAATTTTCAAACTCTTTGATAAATGTCCAAACCTAAGTCTGGACTCATAATTTCAATCAAGGATATAATTATCAATTTTGTGCAAAATACAAATTAAGCAAATAAAGGTTAGAAGCATCAAATACCTATTCCCGTCCTTCATCAAGCTCCCCAAATGTGAAGCCTCTAGCTTGAGACACACCTAGCTTTTCCCAAAAGCTTGATCTCTTCTTCTCTTCAAGAAGCTTGAACCTTCTCTTTTTGGTTCTTGCTCCTTTACTTGAGAACTTGAGACTGATGGATTGTTTTTGGACATGAAAGTTTCTCTACACTCCTTTCTCAAAGGGAAGTAGAAGAAGAGTTAGTGTTTTGAAGAACTGTTCTTCAAAACCAACTTTCTCTCTCTAACTAATGTGAGTTTTAAGCTTTCTCTCTCTAACTCCTAAAGAGTTTCTCTCTCTAACCTAAGGAAGAAGATGATGAATAATTCTTCATCTCTCTTTAATGTGTTGAATGATCTTAGGCAAAAAGATAACACTAACTTTTCATCTCTCTTTAATGTGTTGAATAATCTTAGGCAAAAAGATAACACTAACTTTCTCTTATACCTAAAATTTACTTTCCTTAAAATAAGGAGAAGAATAGGAACCTTGTCTGTTTGACATAGTTGACCATTTGACTAGTAAAATAATCAAATAGATTAGGACTTTAGTTAGTAGGGATCACCTTTAAAGCTTAATTAACCACAACTAATGTGGATTAAGCTAACACTCATGTCAAGCTTAATTATTTTGTTTGTATGTCCAAAACCATTTCAATTAGTCATACCCATTTGTATCTCATACAAACTATGATAATTGAAATAAATCCATTTATGAAATAAATTTCAATTCATGTTAGGGTCTTTGTAAATTTAATTACAAGTTTAATTCAATCATCATTAATAATTAATTAAACTCTTTAATTAATCATTAATATGATTTATTCAAGCTAATGGGAATTGCTATATGGTGTGTGACTTATTAGGTTCATATTCTAATTAGCATTGGGATAAAGAAAACTCTTTTCTTCCTACCAAGTGTGCAAACCTTTTATCACACTTAGTCCTATAAGTAGTGATTGATGCCTAGCATTGCATATCACGACTACCTAATTAGAAATAAATGTTGGTGATCATATCACTGACATTGGCTGGACCTCTCGATCATAATTACCATGCACTCAAACCCTTCATTACGGATTCCCAATCTTAGCTAGAGTCATGGAATAGTCAAGCCCTATTTGATAGATCATATCAATTCTATCCGTTTTGAGTTTTCGATAAACCTGATTTATACTAGAAACTCTTTCTAGTGAACCTTATCCACCCTGGCCATGGATTTACATATAAAGAACAACAAAAAATCATTGGATTCCTTCCTTTGTTACCTAAGTTAATGAATCCTTTATTGGTTGAACACTTATCCCTAAAGGGTGAATTTAATGTATGAGTAGCGCAGCAGAAGTGATTTGAAAAAGGTTGCAATGCCTGAACCAGGAATGGATTCAAAATTTGATTTTCAAAATTTTTTTTAAAACTAAATTTTGCTAAAACTCTTTTAAGAAAATTAGGTTAGGTAATTTTTCAAACTCTTTGAAACTTTGCCCTAACCTAGGGGTTTAGTAAAAACATTTTGTCAAAACTCTTTAAACAAAATCATTGGAAATTTTCAAACACTTTGAAAATCAATTCTAAGTCAAAACTCTTTTAACATGAGGGTTTAGGAATTTATCAAACACTTTGATAAATGCCTAAACCTAAGTTTGGACCCATAACTTCAACTAAGGATATTTCACCAATTGTGTGTAAAACACAAGTTAAACAAACAAAGGTTTGAAGTAAAATTACCTCTCTCCCTCCATCATTAAGCTCCTCAAGTATGAAGCCTCTAGCTTTTCCCAAAAGCTTGTTCTCGTATTCTCTTCAAGAAGCTTGAATCTCCTCTCTTTGGTTACCTAATTATTTGATCCTTGCTCTTTTACTTGAGAACTAGAGACTTGAGGATTGGCTTGGCTCTTGAATGCTTCTCCACATTCCTTTCTCAAAGGTTAATTGAAGACGAGTTTGTATTTGAAGAACTCTTCTTTAAAACAAACTTTCTCTCTCAAACCTTTTACTTTCTCTCTCTAACTCTTAGGAGAAAAGCTTTAGGTTGAAGATGATGAATAGTTTCCAATTCATCTCACTTAGGCAAAACGATGAAGACTTAGTTTGTCTT
>CAOJBK014796114.1:0-17611 GCA_948294925.1 Codiaeum variegatum
ATATATATATATATATATATATATATATATATATATATATAATTTTATTTTAATCCTCTCAAAATTTCTGAGAAATTTGATTCAAACCCAATTTCCAAGATTTAAGGACAAATCTTTTTGAATAAAGGGGGAATGATGAGAATCAAATGAGCATTAAAATTTTAGTTTGCACATATGGAGAAGTTTGTACTTTTAGGCCATAACTTACTCTACAGAACTCTAATTAATGTAATTCAAGATGCGTTTGAAAGATAACTCATAGAATTACAACTTTTATGTTTTAATCTTGAGCTAATTCTATCTTTATCATGGAAAAAAATGGGACACAAATATGCTACTGTATAAAATTAGAAGTCTGAAATTTAATGTTTTGTTATTTTTTTACATTGAATCTGGACATTTTTGTTTAACATGGCTTTTCCTATTCTTGGGGGGATGTTCCAAGTTTCTAGGGAATTTAATTATCTAGTAACTTACAATGGACTATTCCTATTTTTGGAGGGTTGTTCCAAGAAGCCTATAAAAAGGCTATGAAGATGTAACTAGAAAGAACCTATGAATGAATTAAATCTTTTCCTCATGGAATGATATCAATAGTGGATTCTATTGGTCCTTCAATGGAAATTTTAGACTTATCACCAATCCTATGGTGTGGCATCTATATCTTTCTTTTTAAACTTGTTTTAGAACTTTCTTGGGTTGGTTTCCTGTGATTGATATTGGGTTTTAATGTATAGTTCTTGAGGTTCATATCAATCTTTCATAAGATAAGCAACTATTAATTTTTAAGTGTCATAAGGCAATCTGTTCACAATCATAGCAAATTAAAAATAGTATTAATTTTAAGAAATTAACAATCTAAAGGATCTCAAGAATCTATCTCGAGTATTCTCGAACAATCCCAATACTTGTGAGTCTTTGATATCACATCAATCTATTTATTGCAATGATATGAAAACTAACCCTAAATAAAAATCATGTAATTATTAATCAAAATAATAATTATAAATAATAAGCACAAATAGATTAGAAGAATTATTTCATTGAATAAAGACATCATTCAAACCACAATAAGAATCTGGGGTTCATCTAATCTAGATTAAAAAAAAAAAGTTCATAATGAAAATAAAGAAGATAAGAAATAGATGAAGAATATCAAACTATTCATATCTGGAATGAATTCTTCACCTCTAATACTGATTCTCCATGTCTTCACCTTCAAAATCCTCTGAAAACTTCAGTCTCTGACCTTAGAAATTGTCTATCTTTGTCTAAAACCCCGATCTCCCTTTTATGTTGCGATTTTAACTTTTAATTTCTGAAAAATCATATTGTTACGGGGTGATCCACTCTTATTATGCCACCTCATGACCAATGCCCTTTTAAAATCCATTTAAAAATATAAAAGAAAACACTGACTTAATGTTTCCACAGGTGAAATCCACGATCATGATTAATATAAGAGAAAACACTGACTTAATGTTTCCACGGGTGAAATCCACGACCATGATTGATACTATTTTTTTCTCCTTTCTTCTTCAAAACCAACTTCTAACTACTTGCGACACACTTGGCCCCAAATATTATCATCAAAATTCTTAAATTAACTTGAAACATGCCGATTCCAAGCTAAATCATTCATGGCATCCAAAACTAGTGCAAATTCCTATATATATATATATATATATATAAAAAAAGCTAAACACTAGCTTGAACTAACAAATTAAAAGCAATTTAAGATAGAATCCATTTAGCATCACAAGTTAAGTATAGATAAAATAAATGATTATTTATTATGTCTGATGAAAGGCTTACATTCTTTTCATTAATAAAGATAAGCATATTATAGTAGGCATGATGTTAATCAACCTTAGAAATTTGGCTTTCTTAAAGGACTCTTATATATTGAACCTAAAATTCTATGGGTAGGGTTATTTCCATTCCATATACTAGTGAGTATGAGTTGGCTTGATGGCTAGCTTATATGAAGTTTTGTACCCCATGAGGGCATTTTGTATGTGTAGATACAAACTTCTATGATTATCAACCATTTTTTGTAAGATGTTCTTTAAAGCCTTATTAGTTGCTTCGACAGCTCCATTAACTTGAGATTTTTAAGTAGAGGATCTATGGTGCAGGATCTTCTCTTTCTTTAATATAATGGAAATTTCCTTTATGAAATGAGACCCATTGTCTATGATGATCTCAAATGGAATCCCATATATGGTGATCATATTTGCTTTAATATAATAGTCAACTTGATTGGAGTTAAGGACTTGATGGGGCATAACTTTTATCCACTTAGTGAAGTAGTCAATAGCAATTAGGAAGAATTCAAGCCTAATAAAGGATTTTGAAGAGATCTTCCCAATAATGTGAATGCCCCATGCAACAAAGGGCCATGGTGTAACTATTAGGTTTAGAGGCATAATGAATGCTTCTAAACTTTAGCATAAATTTTTCTCTTATAACACATCTAAATGACACGCATGTATCATTGTTCTTTATAAGCCAGTAGTAACCTTAATTCATGATTTTCTGTGATAAAGCCCATCCATTCATGTGAGTACCTTCCTTCCTATTATGAATTCTATGATCTTGCTTGCCTCTTCCTCAAAAATATATCTTAGATGAATACAATTCTAGGTTCTCTTGTATAGAGTCCCCTTTTGGAAGATAATTGTTGGCCAATTATCTCAAAGTCCTCCTTTTAGAATATGAGGCTTCGTCTAGATAAAGAATCTTTGTAAAGTAGTTATATATATCCCAGTTCTTTTTCAACTTCTTAGTGAATCATGTAATGATCTAGGCATCTGGATTCATGCTTTATGCTTATAGAAATAGGATAGATGTGGAATTCATCCCATGTTTCTATCATTAAAATAAGTGTGGCCAAAGAATCGGGAAATCTACTTTATGTCCTTGGCAAATAGTGCAATGATAGATTGTAGAAGTTTTTAGCTATCTCTTCGAGTCTCTTATAGTAAGGAACTAAACACGCTTCTAATTTTTATGTAAGCCTTCTTTTTGGGTTTTCAACTTAGCAAGCAACCTTAATTGTTGCCTAGACGACCTTTTTTTAGTTTTTAATTTAACAAGCTTTATCCTAAGTTCTATTAAAGTTGTCCTTTATAGTTATTGAGCTTAGCATGTTTCTTTCTTTTCATTTTTCTTTGTTTCCTTTATTTTTTCATGCATGTTAAAGAGCCTAGATGTGATGAAAGTGTAAGATGCTAAAACACCAAATTTTATTTAATGATTTGGACCATACCCAAAAGGTTGGCCTATGTATCTCCTTCTAATGGATTTTGACATTTTGAGAATAGATTATAATATTTTTTTAGAGAATCATATCCATATAACTCTTATTATAGAAATGATGTAAGTGTATGATATAATACGTTAAATGAAGTATCTCTTGAGTTGATGAAGATTAGTGGGGTGAGTAAACTCATTTGTCATTGATGTCCATCTGAATGACACCTTTTCCAGTCATGCTTTTGTTGATGATGAAAGGCCACTCTAAAGAGGTCTGAACTTTTCTCTAGAGTCTAGTGTAGGTTGTTTGATCTCTTTAAGTACCAAATCACCTTCATAAAGGTTCCAATATCTAGATTTTTTTTGTTAAAGTTCTTTAATAACTTAAACTAATAATTATAGGTCTTATGAAGGGCTTCATCCTCTTTTTATTAATAGAGTTAAGCTTGTTATAGTAAGCTTGTTGCCAATCCATCTCACTGATTTGGCTTTCTTGAAGGACTCTCATAGATTGAACCTCTAAGTATATGAGTAGGGCTATTCCCATTCCATATATAAATGAGTAGAGAGTTTCCTTTATGGCTTACTTGTATGATGTTCTGTAGCCCATGAGTGCATTTGGTAAGTCAAAATGCCAACTTCTATGATTATCAACCATTTTTTATAAGATGTTCCATAGAGCATTATTGGTTTCTCCAATGGCTCTGTTGGTTTAAAGTCTATAAAAAGAGGATTTGTAGTGTTGGATTTTCTCATTCTTCAAAAGAGCATCAAATTCTTTTTCATTATGAGACTTTCACTATTGTGAACCCTCAATTTTGTACAACCAGAATCACCAGTCGCTATATGACTGTCAACTAGATGTAATGTTCTAAGAACACAATGGGGGTTAAGAGGACAACACCCTTTGCTGCATCAAAGGAACCCTTCCCCCACCCCCCACCCCCCTGGAACAAAATTTTAAATGTAAAATTCTCCATGTCTACACCATATCATCAATGTAGATTCTTTAATTCAAATGGATCTAAAAACTCATGGTTTATACCATCAGATTTGGCCCATCAATACAAACCCACAGACTAAAATCGGGCTCAATTTGAACTTAAATAGGGTCTAAAATTGTGAAAAATAAACTAAACAAATCAATCATGAGATAGAGGCTTTGCACATGAGTAGAGAACTAAATACATGCGCCAAGCACTTAACTACTGCGCAGATGGCTCTACTGATGAGTAGAGTGTTTTGCTTATGCGCAAACACTCTTACTCATGCATAAACCCCTCCGCTCGTGCATGATTTTCCAAAAGTTCATATCTTTTCCCTATAAATAGACCTAACTAGGCACACTTTTTAGATGCATCTTCAAACATCGATCTCTGGTATTTTTTTACACTAAAAAACTACTGAATCGATTAGAACAAGTTTTTATTTTGATTCCTATTTTCCTAAAACACAACACTTTTACTTTCTTAACTTTCATTTTTTTATTTTGTTTATTATGGGGACTTATTTGATATCATCAAGTCATTTAGTCCTCCAATTCCAAAACGATGGAAAGCTAAGGTATAATCTTTTATCCTTACTTTTTTTTTTCAATTCCAATTTCCTACCCTGACTAGGAAGTCATACTCAAAAATCATTTTTCAAAATCAAAATCAAATTATATTAAAGACTTATTTGGCTAATCATTTTCGTGAAAAAAAATAAATTAGCTTTAAACAAACCAACTCACTTTATCAAAATAATTCCACTGTCGAAAGAAAGAAGAACAACATAGGGTTTGATTCCCATTCAAAGGATGCCCAGTCCATAAGGGTTGCAACTTTAAAAATCTTTTTGTATTTAAAATTGTATTTATTGTGTTCTTCTCTATTTCTATGCTTCTCTTCATATATTTGTTTCCATTTTTATTATTATTTGTACTTTAGTTCTTCTCTTTTATTTATATGTTTTTATCATTAGTATTGCTATTTCTTTAATTTATGGTATGTCATTTATCTAAAAAGGGAGGATGTTCCATTTTCATGCCCTGTGGCTAGAGGAGGGATCCCTTATATGTTCCATTTATTTTGATGTAATTTAAATATTCATCTCTCTTTTCTTTATTTTCTTATTAACTTTCCATCATTAGAGATGTGTGCCCCCTAGTACCATAATGGCTAAAGGAGGGACCCCTGTTTATCATTTCATTATTTCTATCATTTTCCTTTATTTTTGTTATATTTTTATATCTTTCATACTTTTTTTTTTCTATCATGCATCATACCTTATTGTTATATATATGTTTCATGCATCATTCTTTCATCAATTCATACATACACAAAAATAGTCATTTTAAACTGAGACCAATGTGTTTAAGGCAAAAGTAGAAAATTAATTTTTTTTGCTAAATCTGATTTTAAAGACAAATTTATAGTCTACGAATATGGTTTTGATTCAATGACAAAAGTGCTTTTTCATTATGGCATGACAAATCATTTTTGGAGTCAAATAATATAGTTTCTTAATCACAATGAAAAATTCTTTTTTTTTTTTGTTAAAGAATGAAGTGGGGGACTCACTCAACACATAATCTTTGCACTAACGCCATGGGGGGCTCTTTTATGTGAGACTTTTCACATACCGATTTTGTGTAATCCGCTCAAGGAGGGTGGTTTGCTAAGGCAAAAAAATTTGAGGAGCGTGGGTGTGCTTCAGGTGAGGGCGTCATAGCTAGCAGCTCCACTAAGGATTTGAAATTAAAATTTTTTTATAGAAAATTAAAATACGGACCATCTTTAGTAAAAATTAATTTTTGCTAAAACTTTTGGACATATTTTTCGTGCATCACTTAAAATGCTCCTTTATCTATGAAAAAACAAGGATAAAAAAATAGCATCGAGTGGATTCCTTCCTGAGGACTACCTCACCAATAGTTAAATCATCCAATCCCAAGAGTACTCACTAATTGTGTTTGTTGAGATGACGATGTGGCATATAATGATGGACCCATACGAATCTCTTGTATTCATCTGTTGTTTGGTGTATCGCACCTCTAATCGCTTGGTAGCCTTTAAACCCCCAAGCTTCATCAAAATGACCAATAGAATCATTCCCTAAAGCTCCATGAACCATAATCCTAATATTAGTATGTCATCATGAAACCTTTTTAATTCATGCATGTATGCATCAAGATGTGAACCTAAACAAGGACAAACTTCCCTTAACCAACTTATCCTACCCTATCTACTAAGTATGTCGTGGATGTATCACCGAAATGTTAATACCCTTATTTTTTCCATATAACATCACCATATCTCAAAAAACTAAAAACGATGCTTTAATATTTCTACCACTAATGTTGTTGCTTCCCGACCCAATAAATTAATTGCATTGATGTTTGACTTCTTTAGGAAGCAAGATGAAAAACATGAATCAATTAGGGAAATTATACTGAGTGAAGTCCAAAGTATGATAGCTTCTAACACAAAGCCACGTACCCCATCCAATCAAGCTTTAACTTCCATAAGAAAGACAAGGAACCAAAGGTTTTAATCATTCCCCCACCTGTGACTACACAAGATGACCCTGCTGTCACTGCTTCCCCAAGGGATCCTATCCCAAAGGAGACCATTGAACACCATTTTCTTAAGAGTTTGATGGAAAATGTGTTAAAATCCATTTAAAAAATAAGGATTATATGGTGGATATAAGCTCTATCATTTTGTCCCCTAATGCAAGGCTATCTCACAATTTCCAAATGCTAAATATTGAGAAATTTAAGGGAGTACCAACCCTAAGACCCATCTATAATGGAGCTTTCTGACCATTGGGACTAGATGGTGAGCTCCTGGCTTAAATGTTCCACCAATCCCATAGTGGTGTTGTAATATGTTGGTTTGTTGACTTGGTTGATTCTAAAAAATGAACCTGGAAATCAATTTGCAATATTTTTGTCAAGTAATACCACGATAATATTAAGGTCAATGTGACTAAAAGAGACCTCGAGACAACAAAACAAGGCCACAAGGACACTTTCTCCCCATTTAACCCACCAAGCTAAAAACCCAAATGGGCAGCTTAAGTAAAAGTTAGAGTACAACCTGCTAGATTGAAAACCCAAAAAAGGTGGTCTAGGCAATAGCCACTAAGTTAAAAATTCAAAAGGGTGGCTTAGGAAAAAATTAAAGCCTTAAACAAAATAATGTGTTTTATTAATATTTTATTCATCTTTTGGAACACATAAAATGGAACATTGAAACAAAAGACCAAAATCAAACACAAGGCTAAATTATATCTAGCCTAACTCTCCAAAAAGTCTAAAACAAACCAACATCACTCATCCTCAATCTAAGTCAAAAGGGCATAACACTTAGCTTTCTTCTTTCGCTAGCATGTCTCGATTAAAAAATCCACATACTCTTGAGGCTTGCCACTATCATCCTAAGAAGTAAGCATCCTGAAGTCATGAACCTAGCCTTTTGTCACTACTATAGCTACTTTTAGCATTAATCATAGAAGCTTTAAACAATATACCATATGAGGGCACCATCTGACTATGTCCCATCTTCTAGAGGAATCTCAAACCTTGATACCAAGTAATAAACCTCAAATAAAGGAGATAAACATGCTTAAATCCCTAGCTCCTCACTTTAAACTTCTCAATTGTGTACCATTCTAGCCTCTAAAGTAAGTCATCATCACCTAACTCCATCAACCAGCAAATTCACTCATTCTTGGTAGCAAAATTGATTACAACCTTTTGAGTAAGGTACCAAGTAGAAAAATAGTCCACTCTTTCAAGTCTGGGAAAATCCTAAGATGATCTATCAACCAAACCTGCAAAATAAAAAGCAAAGTAAAAAAAATATATCCCTCATGGATCCCTCAACCAAACCAGTAAAGCATAAATAAAAGTTGGCAAATTATTTCCTCAGGGAATTCCTTAAACTAAACTTGGGAAGTAAAAAAAAAAATCAAATCCCCAGTGAACTTTTCCCCTATGGAGCATAAAGAAAACATTATCAAAATACCTCCCTAGTAAAGAGTCAATTACTAAAATACGAATCACCAATGAGGTCATAATAAATAAAGAACATACCTATAGTAAGATTGGGCTAATTGTCCAATGTCCACCAGAAGTACAAAATCAGTAGTGTCTTAGTCAAAATCATACCTATAATCATCTTTCCCTCAACCATTTGGGGTATAACTTAGCTACCCTCACATCATCCCAACCATCTTGCCAAACAAACACATATATAGTAGTTAAACCAGAATCATATGCCTCTTATATCTTTCTTAGATAATCATCATCTTCCAAGCCTTTCTCTTAAAATAATATTATGGCCACGGGGGATAGTTTCACTAAATCACCTTCCACTACTCCAGACAGCTCTTGCACACTTAAGTTTAAAAGCCTCCTGATTGAGTTGAAAATCCCTACACGCTCGACTGGAACTACCAAGTTAGCTTTAGGGTCAAAACCTAGAAATACTAAAAACTCTATAAAGGTTGGACACATCTCATCAAATCTTGTACCAAATCTAAACACATGATCTATTGGATCCCAAAAATGGATGCAAGCGTTCAAAACACCCAGTCAATTTTGACGTATCTCAGTGTTGGTAAAGAACCCACACCATACTTTTCGAGGTTGATTCCCTCGACCTTGTTTAGTTTTTGCACTAATCATGTATTATATAGATAAAATGCTAGCTCCATCTCAAAATGATCTAAGGGCATCCTCTTAAAAGAGTCTCTGCCCACAACATAAAGAGGTCTTAAACCTACTATTAAGCTGAGAATTTGACATGACTAAAGCCTCACATGGCACTATTAGCATTGTATGCCAATGAGGTGTATATACATCATATGATTGTAAATATAAAATCCAAACGGTTATATGTATATATGTTCTTTAAATGAAGCATTCCTTGTATTGAATATATATATGTCCCTTGGGCTAGAGGAATGATCCCTATTTTTTTATCTTCTTTCTTCTTTGCTACTTTTAATTATATTCCATGTCATGAATCCAATAATCTATACCTGCATCATGATTTCCATGCTTAATATATTCATGCATCACGTGGTATACCTTGCATACACGAAAACTCATTTTAACCAAAATTGTACAATTTTAAGCCAAAAATGTTTACAAATTAGAAAACCTTTTTCTAAATTTGTTTTTATCAAAATCATAAATCCTCGAACCCAACTATGGTTCGAGGGCCAACCTTTCCTAAATTGGGCAAAATAATCAGATTTTCCTAAAAATGTAGTAAGGAAAACTATTTCCTTAAATATTAAGTGGTGACTCCTATCACATCACACATGCACACCAATGAACAGATGTGGGGTGTACAAATGTGGGAACTTGTCCACAATTATGATGCCATGTGCAATTTGACCCCTCGTGGTTAGTTTCCTCGAGCCATAAACTCAAAGGCAAGCTAGAAAATCCAACAGGCTTCGAACAGGGCCTCATAACTCCATTTAGAAAAATGTGGCATTTTACCCAATTATTTTGGAAAAGTCTAGCCCTTGAACCATAGTTGGGTTCAAAGATTCGTGATTTGATAATAACGTTTAGAAAAAGATCTTTTCCAATTCTAAATAGTTTTGACTTAAGAAAAACATGCATGGTTTGGGTTAAAACTAATTTCATATATGCATAGCATGCATCATGATGAATGAGTAGTTAAAGCATACTAATCATGATGCATGAAAAGATTAATAATATGCATCCCAAGATTAAACGAAAAGTGATAAAGGTGGAAAAGTAAACAGGGGTACTTCCTCTAGCCCGAAATGGGTTCTAAGGAAGGCACACATACCCAATAATGAAATAAAAGCAAAATGAATAAAATAAGCTTTTACATCAAAATAAGAACAACTCAGGGGATCCTTTATCCAGTCCAAAAGGATCAAAGAAAGACATTCCCCAAAATTATTACAAATCCGAATATAATAAAAACACACCATGAAGGTACAAAATAATGCATAATGAAAAATAAATAATAAAATAGATAGAATTAAATAAAATAAAAAGGAAAAAATAAAGGAAAATGGATTTTTGGAGTTGTAGCCTTTTGAACAAGCTTGTCGAGCGTATCCCTTTGAAGGGAATCAAACCTAACGTTGTTCTTCCTTCTCGCGAAGGATGGGGTTATTTTAGAAAATAGTGGGTGGTTGGTTTGATTTGTTTAGAAGTAAATTCATTTTATTATTAAAAGAATTAACTAATAAGTTGTTAATCAATTTAGAGTTTGATTAGTGAAAATTGATTTTGATAAATGAGATTGCCTAGTCCAAGTTTAGGGCTTCAATTTGATTCATTTCAAAAAAAAATGAATTTGATGTCATGAAAACTACCTAGTTAGATTTAGGGCTTAATTCAGAACCAAAAGATAAGACATAGTGTGTTATATTTACCTTTGGCTTATGTGACTTCGAAATCGATGGATCAGACTTCTTAATCAACTCGGAACATGTCTCAGTTATGCTCGGAGAGGATTGTTTGTAGTCTGTCTAGAATGCAATTGATGGATTCTAAATTGTCCAACAAATCAAAAATGCTAGAAATTTTGTGTTTCTGGTGAATTTTGGTGTTTAGGAATGTGTTTGTGTGTTTTTGGTGTTTGTAATTTTCTGAGAGGAGGTCTGGAAGTCTAGAAAAGTGTGTAAAAAGTTAGAAAAAAGGATCCCAAAAACTAACTCGGAGGGTCGAAGTTATAGAAAATCATGCCAAAAAAGTGGAATTCATTCATCTTGGCCAAACGCATGCATTTAGGGTCAAACGTATGCGTTTGGGCCCTTACTCATGCATTTGGGTTGGTTCTATTCAGTTCGATTTGACCCAGTTTTGGTATTTTAGCAATTTTAGGCCTTTTTTAGTCTAATTTGAGCATGTTTTTAACCATTGGACTCATATCAATGGGCCTGATTTAATGGTGTAAAAATTAGGGCTTTCTTTTTGTAAAATTTTCCTTACAAAATTAGGGATTTAATGGTGATGATTATGGAGGTACAAAATTAAGGGTTCACACTCTTTCCCTCATTTATTAAGCTCCCTAAATGTGATTCCTCTAGCTTAAAACACACCAAGCATCACTGAAGCTAGACCTCCCTTAAATTGATGACTTTCTTGAACCTTCTCTCCTTGGTTGCCCAATTTTTGTTCAAGCTCCTCCTCCAACCCTTTGAGAGAATTTAGGGTTCTTGTTCTTAGGCTTTTCTTAATCATCATCATTAAGACTTATTCTTCTAAAAAATAAGATCATGAGAAATGAAATTAAACTCTTGAAGAACTCTTCTTCAACCTCAATTCCATTGTCCTTAATAATGGTTGAGAGAATTTCACTTCTAACTCTTAGAAGGAAATTCCTCCCCCTTTTGCCTTTTCATTAACCAATCTAACTTATCTCATAAACAATATCATGAGAATAAGTAGAAGAATAATAGAAGAACTCTTCTTCAATTAGCCCAATCTTGCTTCATCTTCAATATGGATTAAGAGCTCCCATTTCTAACACTCAGAAAACTCTCTCAATTCTCTTCTTATGGAAAGATGAAAATGGTCAAAAGATGATGAGATGATCTCTTCCAAACACTTATTATACTTTCTCTACAATCTTTTCCTTAAATTAAGGAGTGCAATATGGAAAGATGTTGGAGATTGTTGACTAATGTCAACTCTTGTCTCCTAGTCAACAATAAAAGTCCATGATAACCTTATCTCTTAAAGGTTATTACAAAAGGCCCAAGCAGTGGAAAATCTCTGAATACCTTAATTATCACATTAAATGTGAATTAATTTAATCATCTTATGATTA
Source organism: Codiaeum variegatum (assembly GCA_948294925.1). Taxonomy (NCBI): domain Eukaryota; kingdom Viridiplantae; phylum Streptophyta; class Magnoliopsida; order Malpighiales; family Euphorbiaceae; genus Codiaeum; species Codiaeum variegatum. Next base: position 12,075 of record CAOJBK014796114.1, read on the forward strand.
AGCTTACTTTTTATTTAGTCCCAATTATTTCAATTTAGTCTCCTTTTTTGTATCTCATACAAATCATGACTTAATTGAAATAAACCCTTTATGATTAAACTTGAAAACATGCTAAGGTCTTTGTAAATTTAATTAAAATTTTAATTCAATTATCATTAATAATTAATTAAACTCTTTAATTAATTATTAGTATAATTTTATATCTTTGCTTTGACGATTGCTATACTATGTGTGACTTACTAGGTTCAGGTTCTAATTAGCAATGGGATAAAGAAAACTCCTTTTCTTTTCTAATATGTGAAATCTAATTTTTACATTTAGTCTCATAAGTCATGAGTGACGCTTAGCATCGCATATCATGACTACCTAATTAAAAATGAATATTGGTGATCATATGACATTGCATATATCTCTCTACTATAATTAGCGTGCACTCGAATCCTTTCATTATGGATTTCTGATCTTAGCTAGGGTTATGGAATAGTAAACCCCTATATGCTAGACCATATAACCTCTATCTAGTTCCATTTCCCGATAAACCAGATTTCTACTAGAAACTCTTTCTAGTAAACCTTATCCACCCTGGCCAAGGATTTTCATATCAAGAATAGCTAAAACTCATGAGATTCCTTCCTTATTTACCTAAGTTAATGAATCCTTTCTTAGAGATCACTTATCCCAATTTATCACTGATTATGGCCATTACATGCCATATACCAATATAGGAGTAGTATTAGTGTGGAAGTAGTAACAAACCATAGTTACCAATATACTAGATAACATGTCACCTTAAGTCTAAGGATTATATGCATAATCATGATCTAGATGATGTAATATTCACTAGTGGTAAAGACCTATATATCCATCATCTAACATCACTGTTCAACTTACTCATCCCATGAGTATGTTCACATGTTTTCACGACATCACATATCTGTAGCATGAGACTCACTACCTCCATACCAATAAGTATATCATACTTATTATGGACGAGCACAAAGGTGATGGTCTTTCGAATTAATAATGTCCCTATCAATAATCATATTACCATGAACAACCTTTAAAGTATCTGACAAAGGGAAATCTATCACTCATATTCTCAAACTCTTTTAGAATAGATTCCCTTTTAGAATACTTGAGGTTCTAGGGAAGGTACACATCCCCAAAGAAAGTAATAAAAATTAATTAAATCTCAAAATAGCAAATAAAATACGGGATCCCCTCTCCAGTCCATAGATCTAGGAGAGGCACACAATCCCCAATACAAATCCATAACAATAACATGAAATAATAGAAAGATATAACAAATCAAAACAATACAAAAATAGAACAAGTAATAATAATAACATAAAATAAAAGTTAAATAACATAAATAAAGGATAAAAACAAATTTGGAGTAGAAGCCATTAGAAGGCTTGCCAGCATTTCCCATCGAATGGGAATCAAACTCCACGTCGTTCTCCTTTCTTGCGAAGGGCAGGGTTGTTCTGTTAACAATGGGTGGTTGCTTGGTGGTTCAGAAGCTAACCTATTTTAATTAATAACTGAATAGGCTATTAATCAATTTAAGATTTAATTAGTAAAATAGTTTTGATTGAAATGATTGGCTAAGTTCATTTTAGGGCTTAGTCTCATTCATTTTTAAGAAAAATGAAGTTTGAGTGAAAAATGCCTTAATTTAGATTTAAAGGACTTAAATCAGAAATTAAAAGGAATAGGAATATTGTAACCTTATTACCTTTTGCTTATGAGGTTTCGAGACTCGCTTCTTAGAAGGTTTGATGAACCTAGATTTGGGTTAGAGGAAGGACCCCTATTATTTTTATTCGCCTTTATTTATTTATTTATTATTTTCATTAATTTATTTGCCATTTCATGATACCTTGTTAAAACTCTTTTAACAAATAATTTTAGAAATTTCTAAACTCTTTGAAAATTAATTCTATGTTAAAACTCTTTTAACATAGATAGTTTAGCCATTTATCAAACTCTTTTATAAATGGCTAAACCTAGGTTTGGATCCATAACTTCAACTAAGGATATAATTACCAATTTATGTACAAAACACAATATAAATAAAAGAGTGTTAGAAGCATCAAATACCTTTCTCCCTCCTCCATTAAGCTCTCCAAATCTGAAGCCTCTAGCTTGCAACGCACCAAGCATCACAAAAGGCAAGACCTCCTCTTGAATTGATGATTTTGATTAAACCTCCTTTCTTGGTTACCCAATTTTAGTTCAAGCTCCTTCTTTAATCCTGTAAGAGCATTTAGGGTTCTTTGGACTTTGTTTGATCACCATTATCCACACATAGAATTGAACTCTTAAAGAACCCTTCTTCAAAATTAATTCCATTATTCTTGATTTTGGTTGAGACAATTTCACTTCTAACTCTTAGAATGAAATTTCTCTTTTTACTATTCTCAGAGAAATGGAGAAAGGTGTTGGCTTTTGACTAAAGTCAACATTTGACAATTAGACAATAATGAAAGATGCATCTCTACTAATCTCAATCTTAATTAATTTATTTTTAAGTTAATCATCTCATGAATAAGCTTAGTTATTATTTAGTCCAAATTATTTCAATTTTATCTAATTTATTTGTATCTCATACAAATTAAGACTTAATTGAAATAAACCCTTTAGGATTTAAACTTCAAGACATGATAGGATTTTTGTAAATTTAATTACAAGTTTAATTCAATTATCATTAATAATTAATTAAACTCTTTAATTAATTATTAATAATAATTGTGAATCTTTGTTTTGGTGATTGCTTTACGATGTGTGACATACTAGGTTCATTTTCTAATTAGCAATGTAATAAAGAAAACTCTTTTCTTTCTCTAGGTGCATAAACCCTTTATCACACTTAGCCCCATAAGTCATGAGTGATGTCTAGCATTGCATATCACGACTGCCTAATTAGAAATGAATGTTGGTGATCATATCATTGACATTGTATGACCTCTCGATCATAATTACTGCACACTCAAATTCCTTCATTATGGATTCCCAATTTTAGCAGGGTCATGGAATAGTCAAACCCTATATGTCAGATCATATGACTTCTATCTGGTTTGAGCTCTCACTAAACCTGGTTCCTACTAAAAAACTCTTTTTAGTGAACCTTATCCACTTTAGCCAGGGATTTGCATATCAAGAAGAACCAGAAGTCCTAGGATTCCTTCTTTATTTTACCCAAGTTAATGAATCCTTTCTTGGAGATCACTTATCCCAATATATCACTGATTATGGCCACCACATAACATATACTAATACACGACTGGCATCAGTTTGTATGTAGTAACAAACCATAGCCAGTAATATGCCAGATAATATGTCACCTTAAGTCTAAGGATTATATGCACAATTATAATCTAGATGATGTGATATATACTAATGGTAAATACCCATGTATCCATCATTTAACATCGCTGTTTAACTTTCTCATCCAATGAGTATGTTCACATATTGTCACAACATCACATGTATGTATCATAAGATTCACTACCTCCATATCGATAAGCATCTTATACTTATCATGGATGATAACAGAGGTAATGGTCTTCCGGATTAATGACATCCCTATCAATAATCCTCTGACCATGAACAACCTTTAAAGTATCTAAAAAAGGGCAACCTATCACTCATATTCCCAAACTCTTTGAAAATAGATTCCCTTAAATACTAAAGGGATATATATACATTCAATACAAGGAAAGTTTCATTTAAAGAATATATTTACTAAAGCCAATTGTGTTTTTATTTTATTCACATGATGTGAAATAGCTGTAAGGCATACACTGTTAACAATCTCCCACTTGCACTAAAGCTAATCCAGAGGCAATCATTTTAGTATCTAAGACTCATCTTTTAAAGATGAAAACCTAATTGTTAGTTGACTTATAGCTTTAGTCAATAAGTCTACTGTGTTACTAGCTGATACTATTTTCTGCCTTTTTTGTCCTAATGACCTTATCTGAATACATAATTTTTCTTTTTCTTTGTGTTTGGATATCCAGAGATACCTAGGTTCCTTTGCCTCAGTAATGGCTCAATTCCTATCTGAGTATAGAGAAACTGGTGATTGAATGGTAGGAACCACGCTTATTTGTGTTACAAACTTTAAATCCAAACACCTTTCCTTTATAACATCTCATGCAGTAAAATACTCGGCATCTATATTAGACTCTGTAGTAATTCATTGCTTAGAACTTTTCCAATGACCTGTTTCTTTATTAAAGGTAAACACAAATCCAAAGATAGACTCTTTATCATCAAATTTTGTGAATCCATCAATCCTTAAATTATTTTCTCCATTTAGTCAAAACTAAATCCTTAATACTTTTTCAAGTACTAAAGGATAACTTTGACCATATTCTAATTATCTCATCATGGATTGCATATGTATATGTTAGTCACACTAATAGTTTATGTATCCTATCTTAGAAACTGGCATGTTGAACACTTAAACACCTTTCTAAGTGTTAACTTTGTGAGATACCTATTATTCTTTTCCAATTTATCATATATATTTGAATTCCAAGACTATAGGTGATTTCTCCTAAGTTTTTATGGAGAAAATTTTGGGATAAATAGCTTTCAAGATCATCTATAAATGAGATGAAACATAGATACACTCCTTAATCTATTTCTCTAAATGGTACATACATCTCATGTATGAATATCAAAATCTATTTAGCTCTTCCAATTTGTCCAACAAAGGGAGATCTAGTCACTTTTGCTTTTGATACAAGATTCATAAGTCAAAGTACTTTCACTTCTTTTATAGTCTAGGATCCCTATGTTCTCCAACCTTAGAATCTTTATCTTTGGCTAAATGACATAGTCAAAGAGGTTAAATTAATTTTTTGAATTAAGATAAGGTTTTAACCACGACATTAATATTATATAAGTTTGGAGATATTTTATTGTTCCATTATCTCATAATAGAAACCATTAAGTATAACCCATGCCAATAACTCTAATTCAATAATGGAGACATATTTCTTAAAGTCTGTGTTCAGAACTCATACTAGTCACACTAGTTTAAGAAATAATGATTTAATTGCATTTGGTTTGTACAAAATGTTTTCAACAAAATATGATATCTCATATCAACGAGGATTAATCTAATAGCATTGAAACAACACTTGTTCCATTAATTAGATTACCTCACTTTTCTCCAAACTTTTATTATTTGCCTTTACCTTCACAAGGTTCATACAAGTAATAGATGAACTATATGGTATATCAGAAGTAGAACAATTCAAAATTTTACCTTTTTCATGGTCCATTAATCTCTTGCTTTGCTATTATGCTTAAAGTATTTTAAATACCTTTGACATTATACTTCTAATATCCATTGCAATGGAAATACTTTCCTTTACTATGTGAAAAGCTTCCTTTGTGGATTTCTTTATCCATACTTATCTCATAAGTTAGGATAAATTATATATTCTTAACAAATTGACATAGTTTGGCCCTACAAATTTTTATTTGTATGTTATGCTCATTAGTGGACAGGATTTGTT
>CAOJBK014796248.1:0-12798 GCA_948294925.1 Codiaeum variegatum
GTCGGCGGCGAAGCTGGGCGGTCACCGGTGGCCTTTGCAGCTTCACAAAACCAATCCTTCAAATTTTGGTTCTGTGAAAAATGAATCTGTTCTGTGGGGGGTGCTTTTATATTTAAAATTTACTGACGCGTTACTGACGCCAAAATTGCGTCAATAACAAAGTTTTTTTAATTTTTTTCCTGACGAGTTACTGACGCCAAAATTACATCAGTAAAAATTCTATTTCTTTACTGATGCAAAAATGCGTCAGTAACGTTATTTTGGCGCGCGACTTTACGTTTAAAAATTCATTTCCGCCCGTATATTTTTGACGATTTACTGACGCCAAATTGCGTCAGTAATGCGTCAGGAAAGTTTTTTTTTTCAATTTCTGACTCTTTACTGACGTAAAAATAGCATAAGTAATTATTTAATTAATTTATTGACGCAAAAAATGCATCAGTAAGTTACTGACGCATTTTTTGCATCAGTAAATGCGTCAGTAAATTAATTAAAATTTTTTTTGGCGACAGTAGGGGGTCAGTAACGTTAATTTTGGTGTCAGTAATTACTAACGCAAAAAATTGCGTCAGTAAAAAATTTTTTTTTTGTAGTGAGAGGAAAGGAAGTGGAGTACTGAGGGAGCTGGGACCCATCAGGAATTAGCCTTTTGACATAGTGTTGAGGCTGATCTTTAGACCTATGAGCCTCGTCATTTATGGTTGAATGGTCCCCCTCCCTCGGAGCAACCAAAGTACTAATTCCCTCTCAAAGGACATGCTTGAATAGGGACTATTGTACCAAAGCATCAACTGTCAATATTTCAGTGAATCCTGAGGCCAAGAGGTCGGCCACCTACCTCTCGAAGGTGGGAGCAGTAATGGACAAGTCATCTTCATGGGCATAAGTCTTCAACCCGTCAAAGTTTAGCTCTTCGATGAGGAAATCCATGTCATCCTCAGCAAAGGGAGCCCTCAAAGTGGCCTCATCCTCTACCTCCAGCACTTGCGAAGCACAAGGAAATGAGGAAATCAGCAAAATACTTAATAAAGCATAGAAACCATAATGATAATGAAAAGAAGGGAAAGTTACCTGTACTTCGACTTGTTGTGCAGCGAAGACATCCCTTTCAACCCTTGGAATGGGTGGAATGGCTAGGATAATATGGAAAGGTATAGATGCCTCCACTCATACAAGATGCAAAGAAGCCTCATTATTCTGGTCACCATCGACACCCTGTGAACAACAAAGGAAAGTTAGAAAAGCTGAAATGAGAAATATTAACAGAAAAGGAATAAGAAGAAATGATTATACCTCTGTCGTCGAAGGTAGAACAGTAGCCCCATTAGCAGTAGTAGGGGCAAGGGATTCAAAAACCCCACCAAGTTAGGGAACACTCCCCTTTAGTAGCACTCTCCCGTCATGAAGCTGCACAATAAATAGAAACTAATCAGCAAAAATAAGAAAGCGTAGAAAAAGAAAATAACTTGGGCTTAACCTTCCTTCAAGAAGGGGCAAGATCTCGAGAAATAAAATCTTCCATTGACAGATAAACATGGCCCTCAATAGGGTGACGAGTGCAAACCATTTTGAAAATGAAAGGAAGAATGAAGCAAAGTGATAGAAAAGCAAAGAGTAGAAAAGGTCAGAGAGAAAAGGACATAGAAGTTGAATATGAGAGGGAAGAGTTAAAATGGAAGAGTTTATATAAGTCTTCTAGAAGACTCTTCCATTCTCGACCATTAGAAAACAAAAGCGGCACATGGAAAAAATTTTAAATGAGGTAGCCACCATGTGGCAAAGGTGAGTGCTCAAAGAGAAGACACCAAACTTCACCTTCATCTCAGAAACGCACAAAGACCTTTGCCTTCGCCAAAGAGATCATAAAAATCAAAGTGAAGGGAAAAGACTAGCAAATTGCATCATGATGTCAGAAAAATGATAACGAATGCTAAAGCGTAAATAAGGGAACTATGTTTGAATGGATTCGAAAAAGGAGTGTGATGAAAAATCTCCACCAAAAGCAGTCGATGTAAACCAACGACGGGCCTTGGGGGCCACATGAACGAAATCGTACACCATGATAAAAAGTTAGACATGAAAAGTTGTTAAAAATTGGAAAATTTGTGAAAGGCAATAGCTTATCCAGATAGTGAAGCAGGCATATGCAAAGAAAGGGAAGTAACGAAGGCTATTAAACCCTTAGTCTGATGATTTGTTCAACTAATGACTTGAACTAAAGTTCTTTCGCCCTCAAATGAATAAAGGGAGGCCTCAGATACGGGTCTAATCAGAGCACAAAGTGTCTAAAGCTCACAAACTATGAAACAATGGCCCAAGAAGGCCGAAGAAACATAAAGCCCAAAAACAACCCAAAGCCAAAACACCCAGAAGTGACCTTCGTCGAGTAACCCGGAGAAGGTGCCTCCGATATAAGAGCCCCAGTAACAGAATCAAATGAATATTCCCTTTGACTTGTGTCTTAAAATCATTTAGGGACCTCAATATGAACATTGACTTGGGACACATGGCACTCCATATGATGACATGTGTCCCCTATGAGAACTTACAAAACACTATAAATACCTCCAATTGGTATAGTTTTAATGGTATGTAATACTTAACCAAAATATTTAAAATCCTAATATGTTCTGAAGGCTTAAAAGAGTCTAAGGAATTGTTCAATCCAAATTTGACTTGAGCGTCGAAGGCATTTTGACAGGCTTAAGGCCTGACCCTTTAAACTCACGATTGTCCATAGTGGATCCATTCAAGTCCATTAAGTCCAATTTAAAGTCAAGGAGATTAGAAATTGTTAAGTATAAAATCTATTAGATAGTAAATAATTTTTATTTTTCTTTTTAGTTTTAATTTTGTTAATCTATCATCAATTGTCATATCCTATTTCTAAAATCTTGGATCTAGCTTTGTCTAGCCCTCGTCTCATCGAACTATTTAAGACTATTTTTAACTCTTATCAAATTTCATCCTAATATTGTAAAAATGTTTAGTTTCTATTTTAAGATATATATATATATATACATAAAGAAAATGTATATTTAAAATAATGAAAAGGTAAAAGGTGTCTTTGTGTGTGTGTTTATATTATGAACGAGGAAAGTTGATGGATATAGGAGATACCTTCATACTACAATAACTTGCAAATGAGAGAATTTTACCAAAATGAGACTTCAGCGTGACAAAAGTACATGTTATTCATTGGCAAAAAAAAAAAAGACTTTAAAATAAATATAAAAAATTAAATAATCGAAAGAGAGAGCCGCCAAATTGAAGGCGAAAAAAAAAAATTGAACCCACATATTTGGCAAAAAAATAAAAATTGAACCCACATGACTAAATCAGAAGAAGAAAATTTCAATTGTAGCAAGACCAAAGTCTCTGATTTCATATTTTGTCTAGAGTCTAAAAGCTTGAAAAGATTTGGTCTTTTCGCCTTCTTTGATAAGAGATTTGGTTTTTGCTAGTTATTATTTTCATTACAAACCCAAATTTTGGAGTAAAAAGCATTAAAGATCCCTAATTTTTATTTGTTTTTCATTTTGATTATTAATTTTTAATTTTTTTTAATTTAATAATTAATATTTTATTTTATTATATCGATTGATCACTAAAAAGTTTTATAGTCGAAAATTTGACGTGACATATTTATTTAGTCGACACATGTCATGCTACATCAGCTCTTAGTTGACAGATAACATGATATATCAGTTCTTAGTCGGTACGTGTCATGCAATAACAGATTTCTTATAATGAAATTTTTTAGTGGTTTATAGATATAATAAAATAGAAAATTAATAATTAATATAAAAAAATTAAAAATTAATGATTAAAATAAAAAAAATAAATAAATATTAATGATTAGTGCTTTTTCATTTTAAATTTTGTGTTCATATGAGTGTATGGGTTAGAAGCAACCACGTAGCTTACCAAAAAGGAAAAGCAAACCCAACTTTTTCTACTTTCATTTGTCAGCATATAAAATAGGCTGCGTTAGCCACCACGTTTTCACATTATAAACAAATTTCCTATCATTTTGTGCCATTTGTTTGTATAATATTATTATCATGTAATGCAGACTTTTTTTTCCTTTTACACGACTTTTTTTGGATCCAATTCATACTAAATTTTAAAATAACTGAAGTCCCAAGTTTAGTCATTGAAATCGGCTTGAAATTTCAAATCAGCATTTTAAACTTTTTTTAGCCTAAGAACTTTACTAAATTTGTCACACTTTGATAGCTAAGTCTAAAAGTCAAGTCTCCCTGTGCATGTAGCTCAAACAGAGCTGAAATGAAAATGTGTTAAAAACTTAAAAAACAATTAATAAAAAACACTAGTTAATAATAAAATAACTTTAATGGATTAGGGGAAAAAAGTTATAAGGTATACGTTGAGATTGAAGAAGAAAATTAGTTTCAAATAGAGAGGTTCCCTTTTTCATTAAACAAAAAAAAAAATCATATTTCTAATAGTAGTTGTAGGTCACTCATATCATGTCTCTAAAAATAAAACACTCCCACAATTATATTCTATGCTTTTATTTTGGACTGAAATAATAATTGATTCGTTGGTTTGAGGAAGTAGAAATTTAGAGTAGAATAAGAGCTCATTCTGACCACATTCATCATCATCCGTGAGGGTCAACTTTTGTTTGAGATTTTTTTTAGTGTGTTATTGAGTATTTAGTGTTGGTTTATAGTTGAAATGAGGTTGAGAATTAGGTTAGATTATGGTGGTATCACATAATTATTTAATTAGTTATATTATAAACATTCAATTTAAAAATTTCTAATAAGAAATTTATAGAAGGAATCAAAAATTAGATTTGAAAATTTTATTAACTCATTAAAAAATTTTTAATCGGTCTCAAATTTTAGTTTTGAAAATTTTTTAAAATTAATTTGGCAGATTAGTATATGAAAATCTAAAAAATTATGTAATTAATTATTATGTATATATTTCAATATAATCTAAAAAATTATTATATGTATATCTATCTATACTAACTATTAAAACTTAAGTCATTAAATTTTTTTCCGCTAATTTTCCTCTAAAAAAAGTTATCACCCAATAAAATTTAATTATTTTAAATATTTAATATTTTTTTATTATCATTACTATATAATTACTATATAATTTATTCTAATTATATTTATAATTGATTTTATTTTCTAATATGATAATATTTAAAAATAAAAATTAATGAACAAATATGATAAATATTTAATATTTTATTATTATTATTATTACTACATATAATTATTAAATGATTGATTCTAATTATCTCTATAATTAGTTTCATTTCATAAAATGATAATATTATTGATAAAAATTATAAGCAAATATGGTAAAAGGAATAAAATCTTAAATCTTATATTATCTCATATAAATTTCAAGTTTAAAACTATATTTAAAGGGAAAAAAAGTATTTTTTTTTAAAATTTTTATGATACAAATAATTAAATAGATATTATATTCCAATAAAATAAAATGAATAATCTTACGATATTGTAAGGCAGTGACTTAGTATTCCAATAAATTAAACTTTTATTATAGAAATATTCTAAAAAATATATACAATAATTTTAAAAATATCATCGACTACGCACAAAATTTTTAAGAAGTTTCAAATTTCTGTTTTGAAAAATTTTCAAACCTAATTATATGACAATAAATGAAAATTAAAAATTAAGAATAAATGAGAACATCTAAATATTTAAAAGAGAATTAATTTTATATTTAAATTACTAATAATATATAATCAATAAATGAGAATCACAAATTTTAAGAATAAATAAAAATATGTAAATATTTAAATAAGAATCAATTTTATATTTAAAATACTGTAAATATTAATTAATAAATAATAATCAATTATGCATTTAATGTGGTTTGTGACCCTACAACGTCCTTCTACTTGATTGTTAGCCTTTTATTTAAGAAGTTTTCTCAAATTTGTTTGTTGCCTTTTTTTTTGCTTCAAGTTTTGTCTTCGCTTCTACCACTATTAACCTTCATTGCCATTGTTCTAGCCTTTTAGCAGAGTTTATTTGTCAAACAGAGTTAATAAATGTCAAAGCACTTAAAGTTTGTCATGTGTAGCTTTTGACTTAAGTTTTACTCTCATTTTTGCCTTCAAATTTTCTCTCTCTCAAACTTCTTCTGCCATCCTTGTCTTCTTGTTCATGTACATTTAGCATCTTTCTTTATCCAAGACAACCAAAATCAAGTCTGAGATTGGTGAGGGGCCCTACGCCTTCAAATGTTTCAGGAAGCAGCGTACCTCCTAAACGATTCAAATTTGAGAAGGAAACACTCTTTGAATGCCACACTACCTATCCCGAAATTGAGAAGGAGATCACCACTACAGAGACCTTCAAAGCCACCGCCCTCACCATGATGGATAAGATTGACGAGATCAATCAAAACTAGAGGGACTTCAATGAGCTTCTGGCCAGATTTTCTAATTAGGCTTTTTTGCTCAAGAGTCAAATATTGTGAACCTTTTCTTTGGTATTGGTGAGCCTGATGATTTAAGGATGAGGAAAAAGTTAGCAAATAATATTTTCAATACTTTTCCCTTTGCTTTCATTATGCTCCCTTTCAAACCTGTCACCCTCAATATATCCATTCCTTTTTGCGTAATTTACCTTGAAGAAAGAAGAAGGATAGGGATTTGGGTGAAATACTCCACCAGGATGCTTATATCTTTTACAAGGAGTAAGAATGGCGAGGATAACTCAAATGCCTTTTCTTTTATTATTATTTTTTTTTTGTTATTTTCAATTATAAAATTTTCTCCTTTTACTTTAAATAGCTTTAAAAGAGGGGCAAAGATGCATACCTTCTCTAGAGGGACATCAACTAGCTTGTTCCTACCACCCTCTTGGAAAGGGGTGATAATAATCCTATTGAGGCAGAAGCAGCTAGCCACAACCTTTGAGGTTCTTATCTAGGTAGCTTTCCATTGTATTTTTATGGTATTGTACTTTTCCTTTCCTTTTTTCCATTTCTAAGCCATTCTATTTCCACTTACTTATTTTGTCATTTTTTAGACTCTTGGTAAAGTAGAAAGGGAAAACATTAGATAGGAGGCATCTGAGGGGCTTAGACATGCGGTTGTAAAGGTAGTACCTAAGAAAGTTCCTCGTGCCTAGGGGTTTTTACCTCTAACTCCATATCGTCCTCTTATTCACTTGGACATCAAAGCAGAAGGTAGTGTCATGAAGGGGGACATCAACCCTTTCATAGGCTCTATTGTTGGTCCTGAGGATCTCTCTAACCTTACTCGCTACTACAGATCACAAGATATTATGGAATTATTGGTGGAGAAGAATAAATTGGATGGGGTTCCAATTATTGAAGTTCACGAAGAGGTTGGGAATACTTTAGCGTAAGTGGAGGAAGTTGTTTCTCACTTTAAGGCGTGGGACGTTATTCAATAGGCACTAGAGCATCCTCAACATTCAGAGTCTACCAAGAGGCTTCCTTAACAACTTTTTGATTCACCTCATTAGTCATATTCTATTCCCCTCCCCTCCTAATTTTTGCTAGGATTTTGGAGTTCAGTTAGCCCTCGTCTGGATGCTTATGTGGCTCAAAACCTTCTGAGTCCCCTTTATGAATTCTTCTCACATATGGGGTAAAAATCTTCTTTTCCTGTTTATTTCACTTCTTTCTTTTTCTTATTCTTATACCCATTTGATAATTGTGTAGGATACTGTTGAAAAGTGGAAGCAACTTATATTTTCCTTTTGAAGCTTCCTTTCTGATAATGAGGAGTGGCAAAGCCTTCTGTTCTTAAGGGGTAGCGAGCTTAAAGGCCTCACGTGAGCCTTTTTAAAAAGGAGCAACTGTTGACATATCAGATTAGGGCTTTCTTTGAGAAAGATCCCACTCTATTTGAGATGGCTTCTCAAAGGATAAAGAGATTAAGGATCTGAGAGCAAAGTTGAAGGCCAATGAATCCCTTGTCAGCCACATGAATGCCTCGATGTTAACTTTGGAGGTTTTATGAGATAATTTAGTTGAAGCAAAAGAATAAGTTGACCTATGAATTATGGATCAAGGATGTGGCGAATAAATTTACAAGTCAAAGGGCAAAAAATGGCAAGTGGCTACAACTCCAATTGGTAGACAATAAACTTATCATGGAAAAATTCCATGACTATGAAAACATTTTTGCTAATGTGCAAAATAAAGGAAGGAACATATGCTAGATTCTACAAGCAAACGTCTTATTGGAAAAATTCCCTCCTTCTTAGAATGACTACAGAAACTATCTAAAACACAAAAATAAAGACATTTCACTCCAGGATCTCATTAGTCATATGAAGATTGAGTAGGAAAATCACCTCAAGGATAAGCTTGCTACTTTATCAATTAATTCTTTCAATGGTAACCTTATTGAATTTTGTTGCTTCATGTAACAAAGACAGGTTTAAAGGCAAAAGGAAAAGGGTCTAGAAAGATATACAATAGAAAAAGAAATTCAATGTCAACAAAGGAGATGGAAAAATCTAGAAAATAAGGTCACCTATTTTATCTATGGAAAACTTGGGCGTAAAGCTTACCAATGTTATCAATGACAAAGTTAGCAGAATCAAGGACAAAAGCACACTAGAGAACCTGTTCCATAAGAAAATCTTGCTAAAAAGGAAGAAATCGTTGAATATATGGTGGTAGAGGCAAATCTTATGGAAAAAAATGAATTAAGTGCTAGATACTGGAGCTTCAAGGCATTTATGCACAAATAAGGAACTCTTTCAAAACCTTGAGGAAGTTGCTGATGGAGATTGTTTCTTCATGGGAAATTCTGCAACTACTGGAGTGCTTGGTAAAGGAAAAATCTTACTGAAACTTAATTCTAGAAAAACTTTAGCCTTGCATTATATATTGTATGTACAGTCCATGTGTAGGAATTTAATTTATGGTAATTTGCTCAATATAGCTAGACTTAAAATTATTTTTGTAGCTGATAAGGTTGTAGTCACTAAAAATGGAGATTTTATGGGGAAGGGTTATTTACTAATGGTCTACTTATATTGAATATTGTCTCTGCTTTTGCTGCTAGTTTTAATGAGAGTAACATTACTAATTATGCTTGTATTACTGAATTTGTTAATCGTTGGCATGATAGATTAGGTCATGTGAATTTTGCATTTATCAAAAGTCTCAAAAATTTATAGCTGACAAGTGCTGCAAATATTATCAATGTTTCCAAATTCATCATTTGTGTCGAAGTAATCTTTGCAAAGAAACCTTTTAATTCTATGGCATACAAAAATATTGAACTTTTAGAATTAATCTATACAAGTTTGGAAGACTTTAAAAATATTGTTAGTAAAGGAGGTGTTTGTGCCTAAAATAAAATTTTGGGCTTTTGAAAATAAATTAATTAAATTAAATATTTATTAGCTCAGAATAATTTATTTGTTGGGTTTGATGGCCCATATAATTATTAAGCCCAATTAAAAGGCCCGAATGATGAGTCAGCATAGGAGAGTTCTAGAGACTGTATCTTAGGGACAAAGTCATGTAACGCTTATAACTGAATATTTATGTCTTCCTCAGGTGGCTGATGGTGTTCCATCTTGTGACTGAAGAAGTGCTAGAAATTGCAGTGGCAGATACATGTAACCAATATCTCTCATTATCAACACAATCAATAACAACTTATCAATCAACAACTTATCATCAACAAATCAAACTATCAACTCAAACCGATTTTCAATTCACAGCTTTAAATTTTAGCACTTCCTCAAGCAATATTTTCCTTTCACTATTCAACAATTTTCAATATTTCCTCAGTGTTTTTCAATTTACTGTAATTGCTAACTTTCAACAAATCAATACAAACATGCTTGCATTTTTCAATTCTAAATTTCATCTTCAATTTGCAATCAAAGTTTAGTGAAATCCAAAAAAATTATGATAAATGTGTTTGGGAATCTGCATTTGTTTGAAAAGAAGTCAGATTTTTTACATTTGAGGAACTTCTTCTCTGACACTCCCGCAAGTATTAAAATTTATATGCAACAATCTTTTTGGCATGCCTAGTGGGACTTTGTTTCACTATGACAAAATTACGTAATGGAAAAGAAACAATGGATGTTGGAACATCACCTAACAAAACGCCTGAGGAATTAGGCGATGAACATTCTGAAGAAGCTTTGACTCCTCAGAGCTAAAGTAGAGACAAATCTCTCATCGACATGACGTGGGATAGTAGTTTGAAAGTAATTGAAGATGCTGGTGAGAACATTGGTTCTCAAAATTTTGACAAGTTCAGAATACTGCAAGAGGCAATTCCTCAGGTGGTGAGTTCAATCAAACAAGCCAACAATATTATGTCTGATACTTTTGATAATTTAAAAAAAATTATGATTAATTTAATGCAGTCTCTTTCTACAAATGATGATCAACCATCGAAACAGAGAAACTCCTCAAAATCGGTGGCCCAAGATGAAGCAGCTAATTTTATGAGGCATTCCTCAGGATTTCTTTGGCCACCGATGACAGGTACAAACCCCTTCACAAAAGGAAAGAGGTTTCACCTAGTAAAATTAATAATCTTATCGACTCTACCAGTTGTATTACTATCATTACTAATAATAATAGACCTAATCAATAAGTATTTTGCAAAACTAATCATTCCTTATAGTCTGTAGTCTATGAACAAGATCCTAGAGGCATGGGAGGCAACCTTCCTCAAGGGTATGTGCCAGTTCCTTAGGCCTATATGCTACATCTTCAGGCTCCAAGGATGGGAGGAATTGATTTAAATATTGTACATGATGTGGTGCAAGAGTTGTATGGCCATAGTCTTTGTCAAGTGGACTGACCTGAATTTCATAAGCCATATCCGCATATGATTGAAAATAATCCTTATCCAATGGGTTATCATGTTCCTGATTTTTCTTTATTCTCTAGGAAAGAGGGACAATCTACACTTGAACATATTGCTCATTTTACCATCCAATGTGGTGAATTGGAAAATTATGAAAAACTTTCCAATTTAAAGTTACAATTGTTTCCTAAATAGCCTAACCAGTACTGCATTTACTTGGTATGCTACACTATCCATGAATTATGTTTTTACATGTCAGGAGATGGACGTCAGTCCCACACTAAGTTTTTCAGGGATGAACTAGACGCTTCCATTGCTGAACTATCTAGAGTGACTCAAAGAGCTGGGGAAATGGTTGATATCTTCATTGTATGCTTCAAAAGAATGAAGAATAGGTGCAAAATCTTTCTACCTGAAGCCAGATATGTCAAAATGGCTCAAAGGGGTCTCGATATTGAGCTGAGAAAGAAGTTTCAAGGTATGGAATTCTGAGACTTTTATGAGCTTGCTACTAAAGTTAGTGAATATGAGGAATTTCTTCAAGAGGAGAATCAATGGAGAAAGGCCTTAATGGGAACCTATTTCTAAGAGGTTTCCAATGTTGATATTGTTGTTGTTGACCTTGCAAATACTAGGTCCAGTGTTTGTCCACTACTGGAGAAGAAATTCCCAGAATCTTGGAAGAAATCCCAATGCTCAAATTCCTAGATGCATTACACTTTTGAAGTCTCAAAAACTTATCAGATCTTTGATTTTCTCCTCAAAAAGAGATTCATCAAGCTTCCATTTGACCATAAAATTCCAAAAAAGGAGGAGTTAAAAGGAAAGGAATATTGTAAGTATCATAATTCTTACAACTATTCTACTAATTCTTATTGGGTGTTTAAGAACATGGTACAAGATCGAATCAACAAGAGAGTACTAAAATTCCCAGAAAAGAAAGATGCCATGTTGATTGAGGAAGACCCATTCCCATCTGTTGCTTCCATCAACACAATTAACATTGATCTTAGAGGCTTTTTGGATGTAAAAATTAAGCTTAAGGAGAAGGAGGAGAATTGGGACACCCTTGGCCAACCTTCTAGCAAGTTTGATTTTCTGGTGAAATATAGCAAATTACCATCAGCACAGATCCCCAGGGAATTAATAAAACATACTGGTTATGGAGATGACTTTGAGAAAGGTGGATGGACTTCAAAGAGAAATCCATCTTATCATAAAAAAAATCCTTCATTCATTGGAAACAAAGTAATCGCCATGTTGGTGGCTGGAGGTCAGCCTCAAGATGGAATTCCTCAAGCCAATAAGAAAATTTCTTAATTAAAAAGTAAAAATATTTTTCAAGTACTAATCCTTATTAGAGTGTCTCAAATTATCATAGGAAATATGATGATGTGGATGTCCTAAGGTTCAACAGAAAATAACCAAGGTTTGTGGTGCCAAAGCCTGTGCAACCAAACACCAGACAGTGGCACCTGGTGCAACACAAAAAATTTTCTTAGCGCTTGACCCGTACCTAAAAAAGGAGACTTTAGAGGAAAAGGGTGACGAAAAGAAGGGATAAATAAGAACAAAATCAAATCCAAATGGTGCATCATCAAGTCCTTGGTAAAAAATTAAAATTCAACAAAAGGGCCCTCAAGGAACCCTATCTTAGTGATTCTGGTTATGAGGCAAATATTGATAAACCTATGGAGACTGAGGAAGACATGTGGATTGATGGAAAATATTTGTCCTTGGGATGCGCAAACACTTCAGTTATGCTTCCCTAGGAGTTCATGATGTAGGACGTTGCGAAAGCTGAGTTCCCTGACACTTGAGGGGGGGGGGGGGGGGGGGGAAAAAAAATAAAAAAAAAAAAAAAATAAAAAAAAATGGGTAAATATATTATGCCCACAAAAAAAATTAAAAAAAAAGTGGAAAATTTTGGAAACAAGATAGTTGAGTAA
>CAOJBK014796967.1:0-12262 GCA_948294925.1 Codiaeum variegatum
AAATTTACTTTACAGGCAACCTATTTTCCAAAAAGTAAACAATGTAATTTCAAACAATATTTAAAATATAAATCAATAGTTTAATAATATTTTTTGCTAGAGAATAATATACTATGTTTTTATTCAAGTGGGCTGGAAAACTCAAATTGTACATAATATAAAAGGCATCATAAAATACTATAGATCTAAAGTCCATTAAACAACTATCCATAAAAGATTTTCTCTTATTGTGCTCCAAGCTAAAAAATATATAGACTAAAAAGTATGATCTAAAATTGGCTTTAAGGCTTGAAAACAAATTGAAATATCAATTTTGCCCTTGAAAACCTATCTTTCCAAAACCACCTATCTCCTCCATCGAGCATATAGCCGGTTGAAACCAAGTAGAAATCTATAACTTCAAGGCAATAAGGGGATAGTTTACCAGAAATACCTTTTTGCATCTGCCAAAAAGAGTAATCAAGCCAACTAATGAAAAGGAACTAAACCAACTTATGCCCTAAACACCAAAATCAGTTGTTATTGGCCATATCATCTGATCAAACGCTGGCTTCCATCCACTGTTTTAAAAAATAACTCTCTCCACTGACAAGTCAATAGAGTCGAACTTCATCCTGACCATCTCATTGCTTGAGACATACAACTAATTTAAGATTAACAAATAAAAATAGTAGCCTGGACCATTGATCGAATAAACCAATACCTTAAAACGTCATTCAAGTGTTGTTCTCATCTTGGTTGAGCGTGAAATTTGGAAGAAATATTGAGACTTCGAGTGATTTATTCAAAATGACAAACATAAAATAGAAAATTGAAAATAAAATGAGAACTTGAAGCCTCTACAAGTGGCCAGGGGACTCCATGGATGATGACTAGTAAAAGAGACTTTCAAACCTTATTAGAGAAAAGACACAAGGTGAGAAAAATAGAAGGCTAATAGTTTAATAATCACATTATAAGCTTTCTATACGATTTATATTATATAAAAAAGTAACCAACTATCGAAACACATCTGTCAAACAATAATAACATTATAAAGCACAATAATTATTAAAAAAATATAAATTCTTAAAATTAAAAA
The DNA here is from genome assembly GCA_948294925.1 of Codiaeum variegatum. Taxonomy (NCBI): domain Eukaryota; kingdom Viridiplantae; phylum Streptophyta; class Magnoliopsida; order Malpighiales; family Euphorbiaceae; genus Codiaeum; species Codiaeum variegatum. The sequence goes on from CAOJBK014796967.1 coordinate 1,082, forward strand.
TTAGACCTTAAAGTTTTTTTGAATAAAAAAAAACTAAAGTTAGCATCTATAAAATTATTTAAAACTATAATAATATTAAAAAACATAAATACATTTTACAGACTTTTAATTTTTAAAATCTTAAGTTTCAAATAAATTTGCCTTAATTTAATTTAAGATATGTAACTATATTAGTATATTACTTTAGACTAAAATTAGAGTGCGGCAAGTGCGGATAATTATTGAATAATTCGCTATCCGAGTGAAAAGTTGAAGGTGACGAATGACATGAATAATGCAAATGGAATAATTTAAACATTAAAATAAAATAATTAATAATAAAACTATTAAAGTAAAATAATTGATTAAAATTCATTAAAATAAAACTTATTATTAAACGCCAACAAATGCAAAGAAATTGTTAAAACTAAAACAATATTAAATATAATTTAAAAGAGAGCAAGAGAGTTTTTGAAATGTTTTAGCTTTATTGATATAGAAGTGTTTATAGGATAAGACTATGATATGAGCAAATACGGTCATATTAGATCATATCAGAGATATTTACAAAATTTGTGTGCGAACTTATTAATTTCCATCAATTTGGTATATGAATTTTTCAAATTTTCAATTTAATGTGTGAACTTGTTAAATAATGTCATTTAAGTATATTCTCTAGTAACTCTTTAAAATTATATGATGTGGATTTTATTTGATATTACGTGGAAAAATAAGTAAAATTAAATTAAAATTAAGAAAATAATTTTAACCACAGATGTAAATTAGGAAATGACATTTCATCTAACTTCTCCTATATTAGAGTACTTAAAAAAGGAAAAAACTTGTATAGACTCGGTGCATGAGCTAATCGCATACACCAAACCAATAGAAAGTCAGTTTTTTTTTTATTTTATGATGAATTTGCCTTTTTTTTTTTTTTGCCAAATGAAAATACGCCAATGCACTCTTTATTCAAAATTTTTATTCCTTGTTGGCTTAGTGCATTGCACCGGGTCTAGGTAAGTCTTTTTGGGGATGTGAGAATTTTGATTTCCCTGAGAATTTGCTACAAATATTTGATGTATAAGGCAAAAAATTGTTTGAGTTTTTCATGTGAGATGACGAATCCATGAAATAAAAAGTATTTCCTCCTATTGCTACTCAAATTCTCTAAATGATTATTTGAATCCCATTCATGGCTTTTAAATTTTAGAGGATTTGACACAAAATAGGGTTGGAAATAAAATCAATTTGTGTTTATATATTATAATCTATCATTCTCCTATCTAAACTCTGTAAAGTTTCCATATTAAGAATTAAATTGATTTATTTATATTTTTGTAGTTGCATGCTACACATTTTCAATGGTGAAATATTTTTCAATGATTTAAAGAGTTAAATTTGAAATTGTGTATACAAAGTTGGTGATATCCATACGAGTGTGGGTGATTATGAAGATAGGAAACCCAAGGAAGAGGATTTTGATGTTGACGATGAAGTTTTGTTAAAGAAATTATTGAGACAAGGTTTTAAAAAATGGGGGAAACAATTTATCACACAAAATCAGTTAGATGTATGCTTTTGGTTATATATATACAACTCTATTGAAAAGGCAATTAATTAGTTTAAGGTGTGATTTTATTTATTGATTGGCATTTTTGTAAATTGTAGGAAATAAAAGAAAGAAAATTGTTGTCATTGGATTAAAAAAAAAAGAGAACTACATCATAGAAAGGTGGAGAATGTTGTAGAAAAAGGAGAAGAGAGCAAAAGAAAGGTCAAACTAGCAGCCAAGAACATCACAACTTACAAACATCATACAGTAATCCACAACAAGAGGCATATGAGTGCCTTAGTGATTAGGATGTACTAGATAGCTTAAAATGTTATTTTTGCAGCAAATTCGTAAATTGAAAACTGATTTGAATGTGTTAGTATGAATATATATTTCATTTGACATGTTAAATACAATCAAGCAATTTTGATTCATTAATGAGAAATTGATTGTAGGTTGTGATAATAAGACAATGTGATGTTAATGTTGAGTGTCACAGGGGGGTTAATATTAGTATTGTGCAAAAGGTGAAATGTTGCAATTAGTGATGCTTATGCATATATTCATTTAGGCATTTTTATAAATACTTGGTATGCATGTCTGTAAATAACAATAAATAAATAAATAAATAATCATAATTAACCAACTAATTTTTTATTAATTCATTTTTTTTATAAAAAATTATAATAAAACCAAACATTTAATCCATTATATTAACCATAAAACAAGAAACATTATCATAAATCACGTAGAAAGTAATGGATACAACGCCATTATCAAGCATGCTCACATAAAACTTTCACTCATCTTTCTCCTTATGATTTCAACTTTTATTTATGACATTCTTCAAAGCACCTAAGTATGATTATCATGGCTCTATCACATTCTTTTTGTCCACTCATTTGAAATAGTCATACTCACCTTTTATAATGCTTAATACATAGGTCAAAATAGTATTTTTCTAGTCTATGGCGTCTTCATCACACTAGGCCTTTATCACTCACACTTGTCAATCCCATTCTCCATTGGTGGTGACAAAATTGGAAAGAACAATAAGGTACTATAGACAATAACATAATTGACTACACAAAGATGAATAAGAAATAAATAATAGAAGGCGAAAATAAAGAAAAATACAAAGAATATGAAATTAACAGTAAAAGAAGAAGAAAGAAGACATTGTCAATAGATGAAGGAGAATATGAAGATAGATATAAAGGTTTTTAATATGTGAAGAGCACTCATAATCTTAGAAATTGGGAATAATTACTATTGAGATGAGTTTTTTAACATTGACACTTACCGCATTACAATGACAACTTTGTCTTTTCACCTTCGACATGGACTAATCGTAAGAATTCGTGGCAGTTAAAATTAACACATAATCGCACTTTAAAAAGTTATCACTTTGAAATCGGTAAAATACACTTAAATGATACTATTTAACATGTTCACATGCTTAATTGGAAGTTTTGAAAGTTCATACACCAAATTAATAAAAATTGACAAGTTCACATATCAAATTTGTAAATATCTAGATCATATAAGGTTGTATCTTAGCTACAAGTCTAGGACACTTATTTGTACTACAGATACTCTATAAGTCATCTGGACACGCGTCAGAGTATAGATGAGGGAGCCATGCACGATGATACCTAATCAGTGAATAAGACAAAGTAGGACACATGGGGCGTCATGCATGACAACACGTGGGCAGACACATTTACAAGGCATTAAAACCTCCTTACCATGCGACATATGTCCATAGGGTGGAGGTGACACCTAGTATAGTTTTATATAAAAACTTATAAAAATTTAATACCTTTATTTATATAAGTAACAATTTTGTTATAATTTCTAGATATTATTTTTATTTTTTTAAATGTTATTAAGTATATTTTTTATAGAAATATTTAAAGATTAATAATAAAAAATACTATTTTTGTATTTGTTTTAAATAACTCTTAAATATGATGCATATTATATACGTGATAGTACTTGACTCGACACGATAATTTCAAGCGACTATAAGTCGTCCAAATAGACTAATATGAGACAAACATACCCAATTAGATTATAAGTCTATCACGTGGCTCTACCTTCCTATACGGGCGGAACCACAAAATTTCACCAAGGGGGCCAACAACGAAGAGAAAAAAAAATTTGTTTTGTACAAATATTAAGAAAAAAAACGGATAATCTTTTACTATGGATATATTAGTTAAGAGACAGAAAAAACAAAATTTTAACTAATTAAATACCAATAAGATGTCCATTTTTCAACTAAGGGAGGACAAGGCCCCATTGCTATTAAGGTTAATTTATTAATTTTAATGTTACTAATAAATAAATTAACCTTAACTTTATTAGTAAATATAAGGTTAATGAAAATTAGTTTTAATGTGTAAAAATGATTTGAGTTCAATAATTCAACACTGGCTACTAACCCTTTAAAATTCGCCACCACCGTAAGCCGCCGCTCATACCTCCACACAAGCCCCTCTCCTTCCGCTCTTCTGATCGAAACCCGTACGCTCTCGAGCTCAGCCTTTAACCTCAGTCGTGATAAACCTCCACCAAGCTCCACAGAATCGTCGCCCCTTTCTCCAACTCCAGCAAGCAGCGCCACCTCCAGAAGAACCAAGGTCAGAAGCCGCCGCCTTGAGCTTCCATCTCCATCGAAGCTCCACCTTCACCAGCTCCGACGATATCACAATCCACAGCAGCGGCAGTAGCGATAAAGCTCCATTTCTGACGAGCAAAAGTGGACAGGTAAGCTAGGTAGCTCTTACCATTCCTCTTTTCATTATATGATGTCAATTTTGAGGTTTTGTTGATTCCGACATGAAAATAGGTTTAATTCTAAACCTGATATTGGTTGTTTTTGAATCTGGATATGGAATTTGGGTATGAATGAATACCTAATTCGAGTTTAAATCCATATTGAGATATGAATTATATGGAATTTATTTTTTATGGCTTGAACATGTGTGGATAAGTTTGATAACAGTTTAGCTTTAATTTGTGTTTGTTTTATTTGAAAATCATGGAGGCTCCCTGAGGGATTGAATGTACTACTTTTGGTGACCAGTGTTCAGTTTTTGCTGAAGTTTAGGCGTCTGTTTCATCCAATGATGAGTAATATTTGCTTTGATGTGGAGTTGATGCTGCTGATTTAATGGGGTCTGTCAATAATGTTCTTGATTTTGAAGGGTCTGTGTCAGTTGGTTATTCTTGTAAATTTCGAAAGTTAATTCTTCGTTTAAGCAAAACATGCTATGAAATGTTTTTATTTTTGGGGTTTGGAAAAATTGACCTGAGGATGACACTGTGTATAATTGTACTTAGCTTGAAATGGGGTTTATTTTATTGATAATTACTTGATAAAATTTTGTTTTAATAATGAATTGGGTTTGTTTGGTTTGAGTTTGGCATAAATATGAAACATTTTTTTTTATTGCTCAAAAAATAGGAAAAGATTTGTTAGCGAGAGAGTATTATGGAGTTTGGGACTTGGTTTGCCATAGTTTCATTTGTATAAACAATTGATGCTTCAAATGAGTTTTGGTGCCCTGAGTAAAAAAATTTGATAGAATTTGGTACTTAGACTTGCATCCTCTTCATTTGGTTGATAGATTATATTGATCTATTAGTGATATGACCTTTATGATTAGCTGTGTCATTTGATCAAGGTTATGTGGTTTTTACAAATAATTTAGGATAGCGGTATTTCTTTCTTGATAAATGTTAGGGTTTGAGATGATATCTTGAAATTATATTTGTCCCTTGTTGCTTTCCTGCCAATTCTGAGTACATTTGTTGCCATTTCAAGTTTTGTTTGAGGTTGGATATAAATGCTATCTTTATTAAGATAAGCGTCCAATCAAATAATTTGTTTAATTAAGTTAATTGGTTTAGTTCATTAGGTGAATATTCATTAGCAATTTTTTTAAATGTTCATTCATACATTAAAGTACATCAATTAGGTTTCATTAGAACATAGTTGTTAAAGGGCGCGCCCAAGGCTCAAGGTGCACGAGGCCCAACCCCTAGAGCCTAGAACCTCCAAAGGCGGGCGATTTAACAAAGGCGCGCACCTGGTTTTATATGTGAGGCGCTATTAAGGCGAGCCTATAGAAATTGAGGTGCAAATTCTCCATTTTTAATTTTTTTAAAATAAAATATTTAAAACGAATATGAACCATCTCTTTTAACGTATAAAACTCTTATTGTAAACATTCATCCACCATATAATATCTACTAAATAAAAGGAATTAGGTTATTTCAAAAAAAAAAGGCAAAAATGTTGCATCCCCACCTCTTCAAGTGATAAGCATAAGCAAAAAGAAAAGACAAATCCATCTTCTCGTTTAGTTCATAGGGATGAGGAAGAAATTAATTTGGATGAGGAAAATGAAGAATATGGAGAAGTTGGAGGTGATGAATTTAATAACGATGAAGAAGACAACTATGAGCTTGATGATGATTAACCATTCAATTAGGAAGAGTTGCCTTAAAATAAATTGGATGCCTTTTAGTTCTTTAGAATTAGAAAGTAGGAACTTTGTGTGTCATTATGCATTAGAAACCTTTTTTTAAGGTTTCATGTGTGCTTGTTTGGTGTGTTTTGATGATAAATTATGTGTTTTAGTACTAATGGAGTATTATAATTTTTATATAAGCTTTCTTTATCTTTCAATTTTTTTAAAAAAATTTTGTGCCTCATTTCGTTCAGGTGCGCACCTACGCCTTGCGCCTAGGCTCCATGACCCCTTTGCGCCTTGAGCCTTTAATAACTATGCATTAGAATTTAAAATCATTTAGTATATTCACTTAAAAATAAAACTCAGGGTACTCATTTATGTTGGGATTCAATAGTCGATGAGGCGATGGACTTCCCATGTTTAGTATAACATAAATAACTGCATTTGAGTGCACTTCTCGGATATTTCATTGAGTACATATGGATTTTATGTAAATTCTGAAATTGTTCCTTCTTGTCCTTGATCTTTCTTTTATGTATTTTTTCTTACTTGAGGGATTATAAAACAAATGAAATTTGATTGATTTCAATTTTGTGCGGTGGGTGCAAGCTCCGTGAAATATGTTAAAGCAAGTGCTTGGAAAGATTTTGAGTGAAGGACATTTTGCAAATGGAAGATCCAACATTAGACCTTGCTTTTATGCGCCCACTAGTTGCTTCCATCATGGACAGGTATGACTAAGTTTCTCTGCCAAATCCTGCTAAAGCAGTTCTATATATAATGAAAATGTCAAAATTGGTAGTTGACTCAAGTAGGAAATAAACTTATCAGTTTTCCAACATATCTTCTTGTCGATATCGACGGACCCCTGAATATTTGGTGGCTCAAGTTGAAATTTCATCGGTCTATTGGCCGCCAATAAGATAAAATCCGCATACCATTTTATTTTTTGCAGGTTCACTGTGCTCCAAGAAGCTTTTTCGGGGTGGAAGATTTCCTCGACGATGACAACAGCAGGCCATACACATACCAAAAGGAGAAAAAATCGAAAAACCCCAAGAAGCATATATCATTTAAGCAACGGACAAGAGCATTCATAGAGCCATTCACACTCGATGTGTTTATCTCAAAGCGCTTTGTATCAGCATCGCTCACTCACAGGGTAACATGTAAGCAAGTAGCAGTTGCTGGTACTAACTCTAAAGACATTAAAGCCGCACTGAAGTCTCGGTCAGATATACCAGCGTGTTTAGCCATTGGCCGCATTTTGGCAGACCGAGCAAGAGAAGCTGATGTATACACTGTTGCTTATACTCCAAGAGAAAGGGACAAGTTTGAGGGAAAGATTAGAGCTGTAGTTCAGTCGCTTATTGATAACGGTATAGATGTTAAAGTTTACCTCGACTGATTGTTAATTGATCTTATTAGTGTTAGTTTGTATAATTGCATAATTGCTAGAATTTTGAAAATAAATTTTGTGGGAAATTGAAATTGTGTGGTTTATAGAGTTAATTTCTTATCAATTATTTGTTGCTCTTAGGGGAGTAAACGCAGCTCAGTGGTTCAGTTGAAACTTTATTCATATAGATGATGCCTTGCTTGAAGCATACAAGAAATCACTAGCAAGTTTCATTTTGATTAAGCATGCTTTGCCTCATTCAATGTTGGTTCCCATATTTTCTCATCAAAATTCTAAGTTTTATTTTCTTTTTTCTTTTTTTTTCTTTCTTTTTTGAACATTTAAGCAAAGCATAACTAAATCTAATAAGAAAAAGAAAAGTTTTTATAAAAAAGAAAAAGAAAGAGAGAGAAAGAAAACATTGAGTCTTTGTATAAATTTTTATGCAATACATAAATCTAATTCATCAATAGAACATGAGTCGGGAAAGGGTTCAAATATGTATCAATTGTGCAGAGGTGTACTCAATACTAAAACTGTTTTTTATTGTCTTTAATCTTGAATAAAATTTATTTTAAAAATACATGTAATTGTGAAAAAATTTTCATGATTATTTTTTCAAAGATATAATTCACAAAGGTTAATTTACAACTGAATAAATAACTATCAAACATAATTTCTTTCCGTCAATTTATCAAATTTACCTTTTTAGTATAATTATAGGCTGTAGAAAGAAATTCAAATAAATTTTATATTTTACCATTATTTATTTATATTTATATTTATATTTATACTATATTTTGTAAATTATTAATAAAATAAGATAATACTATTTTCAGAATAATATTTGCTAAAGTCTGTTAACATATGTTCAGAACAAAGCCTATGAAAAGCTCTCCCAGTGACCTCACTATTTGAGAATCAGATAGATCAAGCCCTCCCCTAGGGTCCTATGGCGAGCATATGAAGACTCAAAGACTAAGCCCTCAAGGCCTAAATTAAAGCCCTTGGATGAGGCCTGGAATCATTAGAGAGTCATGCCATCCCATGGCCTTCATCATAAAGCCCATGAATGAGGCCCAATGTTAACCACGGGTAAAGCCTTTGTTTGAAGCCCTCGGGCGAGGCCCAATGTTAATTACGGGTTAGGCTTCTGTTTGAAGCTCCTAGGTGAAGGATTAGGTCTAGTGCCAAGAGACTATCTGAAGCCCATTCTCTAAGGGTCTAATTCGAAAAAACCCAAATCTAAATTTGTATTCTTCAGGATCCCTCAATTGAAGGACCAATTTTGGTTCCTAATCTTGGCTCATATACACCATTGAAGCCCTATTGGCGGGGTTCAAACCCAATATTGCACTTCCTAAAGCCCAAACCCATTCCAAAAACTCCTAGGATAGGTTTTCATTGCCTTAGAAGAAACTATGTAAAGAGTTTGAAAACATAAGGTTAAGGATCCGAACATTTTAACACTAAAAACCCCTTATTTCTTTGCTCCATCAAAAACCCTAAAAGTAGATTAACATAGCTTTTTTCAATCCTCGTGACTGCGATTGTTTCACCTAGAGAGTGACAATGATCACTTATATTTCACCGATAGAAGGGGTTGACGACTTTAGCCTATATACCAAATCTCTATTGGATCAAAAGTTCATGGCAATGGCAGTGCCTACATTTGGGAAGATAGATCTATTCAGAACCTCAGAAGTAGAGACCGGTGGCAACGTCCTCATCCACTTCCGAGGACTTGTATTTAGACTTAGGTTTATTCTTATATTCCTTAATCTATATTTTATTTATTTTTGATTTAAAGTATTGTACTAGAAGAAAATACAAAAAGAGTTACTATTTGGATCAATATTGCTTGGGTTTAATATAAACATTGCTTTGGATATCATATCCTTGAATCAATTGTGATTGATCGACCTAGACTAAAATGAGGAACTTATAAACTTGATTTTATCGAATTGAGACTTAGACGAATAAATCCGCACTCGAGTGCCTTGAATGACTCGGGAACCTCAAATTCTGACGCGAACAAGGCCAAAGCAAATATAAATTTTTATTGATAAATTTAAAATTTTTTTAATTTTGTAAGAATATATAATGAGAAAACTTATATTACATATGAAACTTTAACAATTAAATTTTATAACTTAATTAATTATTATCAGTTTATAAATTTAGAATTTTTAATGCTTTGACAATAGCAATTCTCATAAAATATCAATGTTTTCATTCAAAAATGATTTGAAACTTTTAAATAAAAAATTACTTAAATAATTAATGTATTTTTAAGAATTGAGAAAAATTACTATGTTTATTGACAAACCTTTAATAATCAATTTGACAAAAAAAAAAAACCTTCGATAATTTATTACTAATTAAAAAAAATGTCAGAGCTTCTGAAGAGAGGGAGGGCCTACCTGTTTGCAGGTGAATGTGGCCCATCATTTACCACTCTATAAATTTCAGCCAATGGTGTCAGCACAAATGTTTTTTTCAATTATAGGAAATAATTAATTACTAACATATATGTAATTATGTAAATCATGGAAAAAAAATATAGATATGTAGAGTGTGTTTTATGTGATTAAAATTCTAAAAAAAAAAAAATTCATAGTATTAAAATATATTTAAAATTATAAAATAATTGTTTCAAATTTTAATTAATTCAAGATAATTTAAAAAACTATTTATGATTTGAAACTTTTTTTTTAAAATATAAATTTAGTAAATAAATTTTTACACTAAATACGATATGTTTTTTTCGTTAGCAAATTAACGATGATAAAATGTATAGTTTACATGTTACATTATAATTTTATTACTTTAATTCTTATTTTTCATTAGTCATTTGACATTTTATTTTTCTTTTTTCTATTATAATGTTTTCCATTATATTTTCTTTACTATTTTCTACACATAATTTAACTTTGATTTTATTCTTGAAAGAAAATTAAAAGGAAAAAAAAAAGGAAGAAGAAGTTGGTTCAATTAGGTGGACCATACTTGGCCATGCCTTCACTATCAAATTTTTTGGTGATGTTGTTGTGCCATAAATTGCATTGGAAGCATTTACTACAAAGGAGATGAAAATAGGTAGAAAAAGTTTTGCAAATCAATCTCAATTTATATGTAAAAAAATGAATATTTTCAAGTAAATTTACCTATTATTATTGTTATAATTATTTGTTTTCTAAAGATTTGTTTATTAGTGGTAGATGTAGAATTTTAATAAAGGATGAAATTTAATAGTGTTAATGTTTTATAAGATTATATTTAAATATAAATATAAAATTTAGGAAAAGTGTGAAAAATTGTAAAGAAATTATGGAGCAAATATATAAAAAAAATTATGTGTAAGATTTTTTTTTCTTAATTTGTGCGAGACGGTGATGGTGGTTGAAGAATTTAAAATTTCATATTCTTAGAGTATTATTATTTTTCAATTTTTCCGTTAATGTTTAAATTACTTTTGTCTTTATAACAAGTTTTACTCTTGTTATGTATAATAAGTTTTGTCATTCTCATTCTCCTTCTTTATCAATTTAATTTATTTTAAATCAATACTCCATTCTCATTCTCTGTAATTTGATATGGAATAATAATTTTGAAAGGTGTTGACAAATAAAATATCCATGGTACAATAATAATTGTTCAAAAAAGAAGAAGAATTCATCAATTAAAATCATATATTTTTTTCTTTTGTAAGGCGTTATGTAGGGATGGCAAAATTCGTCCACCCCGCCCCTACCCGAACGGGA
>CAOJBK014797570.1:0-12511 GCA_948294925.1 Codiaeum variegatum
TAATTATTATATAAAATATTCATTATTTGTTATGTCGTTAATGTTTCATTTTTTTTGTCAGAAAATTAGTGACGGAATTTTTTTGTCATAAATGCATTTTTTCCGTCGCTAATGTGTTGTTATTTAAGAAAATATTACTGACCCATTAATATATATTATTGACGCAAAAAATTGGGTCAGTAAATTACTAACGTACTTTTTTAGTCAGTAAATGATCAGTAATTAATTAATTAATTACTGACACCAAACAGTAATTTACTGACGCCAAAATTGTGTCAGTAATTACTGATGCCTAATTTTTTGCGTCAGTATTTTTTTTTACTGTCGGAGGAAATACCGTCGCAATGTCTGCATCAGTAAAGCACTGTTTGACGTCAGTAACTTGATTTACTGACGCAAAAATTCCTTTTACTGACGCCGAATTGGCGTCAGTAAAAGTCTATTTTTTTGTAGTGTTCATCCAAACTAAATAGAACCATGATCTTTTTTACTTCAAAATACTCTAGTAGTATTAGATGTACTGGTGTCTGGATATCTTTAAATGGCATTGCATTTAATTGAAACATGCAAACACAACTAAACACATAACATATCTAAAGTTTTGTAGTTTTTTTATCATCAAAATAAGATTGCTTAACCAGTGGGCTAATAATCTCTTCCTTTTTTTTATGATGATAAAACATATGCAAATAAATTCACAATAAGATAGATTAAAAAATATAAGAAAGTAGGCAGCTAACTCCCCCTGAATCTAACAAGATATATGCACAGAAATATATAAGTATGCAAGATAGAATATAGGAAAAGTTAATTCATTAATTTAAAACATCCCAAAATTTTCAAGTTGAAGCATAACATGGCTCCCCCTTGAGACCATGCATCCTTTACCTAAAAGTTTCATATCCTACCACTACAACTACATCCTAAGCACTAAATAATCAAATAAGAAAATCCTAAATAACTACAGTAAATACACAGTCACAAACTTAGGTTCTTATCCCCCCCTTTTGTTAGCAGCAAAATGGGGAAAAGAGCATTATCTAACATATAAGAAAATACAAACCCAAATTCATAATTCAAAAACATTAAAAAATAAACAAAAAAGAAAATAAATTTAGAAGAAGATGCTTCTAATCACCCTTTGATCTTTAGGCTTAACTGGCTAGTCTTTTTTTTTTTCTCTTGGGCCTTCTAAGCAGTGGTAGTGTCTAAGGCACTTTGGGTAGTACCTGCTAGAGACTTGGCTTTCGGATTTAGTGTTTTCACATCAATTGAAATGTCTGGTATATGCTTCCAAACATGTTCAAGGTTGGTTTTGGGGGCTTTCAGCACATTAACAGTCCTTACTTTTAGACTAGCTATTTTCTTGAGAAATTTCTCTTCAATCCTTTGATCCTTATTAGTTAGTTCAACATCAAGCTTTTCTAGGTTTTCTCCAAATGAGGATTATATCTTTTGTATCTCCTTAATAATAGAATGCTTGGATGCTTTCACTTCTATTATCAGCTCAGTGAAGTTATAAGATAGGCTTGCTTTTTATTTATTTTCTTCTTATGGTTCTACTACTAGAGAGTTGTCATAGTGCCTTCTTATCTCTCCAGAGGACTCATCACCATCATAGCCTTCTTTAATTGAATACACATATGAGGCTTTTTCCTTATTCATGACAGAACCATCTAAGTATTGAATATCCATAAGGTCACATAAACTTCTTCATGTAGGTCTATAGAAGGGTTAGCAGTGGTGTCTCATAACTTGCTAGACTTAACTGCCTCTGTCGTAGTAAGAACTTGAACTCCTATATCCTCTTCCTCATCAGCTTCCTTCAAGGGGGTTCTAACTTAATTTTTCTATCATGATCAGTCTCAGACTCACTGGATTCATCCTAAATAACGTGTTTTCCTTTCATAGCATCATGTTTTTCTCTCATAGGTTTGACTCAACAACTTTGTCCTTGGTTTCCTTAAAAGACCCACCCCTGTACTTAATATTTTTCAAGGTTTTCTCACCTATATAATTTGATTTCCTATGGGATGATGGGTTCTAAGGGTATACTCCATAATGAGTGAAAATTCTTGTCATCTGAATGGCATAAGGCATTTTTCCAGAGGATTTCACACTAGCCATGGTGTTCAAAATGTAGTAAGGCAAGTTAAAAGGTTTCATTTTCATAACATGCCATATAATATATGCATCATCATTGGTTACATAATTGTAACTAACTCTCCTAGGGTAAATAATGTGGCAGACAATTTTATAAACCATTCTATCATGTAATTCATACTCAGTAGAAGTTATGTTCTAATTACCTGATACTCCCATTAGCTACACCAAAAATTCTTTCTTATTATAGTCATCCACTGAAACTTGATTCTCCCCACATTCGTGTTCCATTATCTAGCAATTCCAGAATCTTAACCAGTAGCTCAACGGTGATGGTTCTAACTTGGCCTCCTATTGAAGATTTAATCATCGTGTTTGATTCTTTTGTAATGTAGGAGTAAAATTCTTTCATGTTTTCTTCAAAGAAGGGAAGGACTTAGGTTAGAATTCGGATCCATTTTTGGAATCCAAACCACTATTTGAATCTATAGGTGTCAGTATCAAATATCTTCCAATCAACCATATGAGGATAAATCAATACACGCTTGGTTAAGTCTTTAGAGATGGATGAAGTTAGTGAAGATTTTCTGGTTTTCCATTTCTGGGTAGGTGGAGATGAGGAAGCTAGCTTTATCTTTCCCATGGTGTTGCAAAGTGAAATTTTTAGGGTTTGGGAGAAATAGAGAAAGGAAAAAGGTGAGTGTTTAATCTGTTGTGAGAGTTCATGCATTTGTATGAGATAAGGAGTTAGCTTTAAATTTTGAAAATGGAATAAGAAGTGGAGGAGTTTACTCAGTAACCATTCTCTAATTAACTAGCTAGCTTTTTTATTTACTAAGAAGTAGAAAGAAGGAGCTGGCGGTTTTAGCTCACGTGTTCAGAAGATTCATTAATGTTTCATATATTTTTTTTAATTTTAATTTATCTTTGTCCTTTTTTTATTATTACTTTCTTCATTATCAAAAAGTGTTAAGTGAAAAAGGATGAGTTGACCAATGATAAGAGTTGTACCTTTTGCACATAGGTCAATGTATAAATCAAATCATTCTAACACTTCTTAAATTTCCTATGTCAGACAATCATATCAGATGGCACATAAAACAAGTAATTGACAATTTATTTGACACACATACATCTAATTCTCAGAGATGGGGATCACTGAACATAGATGTTAGATGTTACTACTCCTAATTATGCTTCTAGATGGGAATGAATCTAAACATGCACTTATTATGAGCAAGAAAATTAAGACTAGGTTAGGGTACCCATACTAAGAGATCTTCTAATATTGTAAAATTTTTCTTTTGGTAAGGACTTATTCAGGATATTTGCTAGTTGCTTATTAGATGGCATGAATTCTAGTTGGATGTCTGCTTTTTGGATGTGATATTGAATAAAATGGTGACAGACCTTAATGTGCTTAGCTCTGGAATGCTGGACTGGATTTTTAAATAGATGGCACTTATGTTATCACGTCTAATTGGAACTTCTTTGAAATTCATGCCATAGTCCTCCAGCTGCCTCTTTATTCATAAGATCTGAGCAACACACTGACCAACTGTAACATATTCAGCTTCAACTGTAGAGAGAGCTACAAATGTTTACTTCTTGCCAAACTAGGATATTAGGTAATTCCCCAAGAACTAGTAGGTTCCAAATGTGCTTTTTCTATCAATTCTACTACTTATATAGTTATTATCACTATATCTAACAAGCTCAAGATTATTGCATTTAGGATACCATAAACCTAAATTAGTGGTTCCACTAAGGTATCTAAAGATACAGTTTACAACAGTTGAGTGTGACTCTTTTAGATCTACTAGGAATGTGGCACACAAAATAAATACTGAAGTGGATGTCAAGTCTAGAATTACTTAGATATGGAAGAGATCCAATTTAACCCCTATATAGCTTGATGTCCATAGATTTTCTAGTTTTATCCTTGTCTAACATAGTTTAAGGACTGATAGGTGTATTAATACTCTTTAGATCTGACACTCTGAACTTCTTTATAAGTTCTTTGGTATATTTATATTGACAAATGAATATGAATTTAGACGTCTACTTAATTTATAATCCAAGGAAGAACTTGAGTTCACCCATTAGACTCATTTCAAACTCATTTTGCACTCTTTTGAGAAGTGCTCACATCACAATTTATTAGTAGATCTAAAAACATTATCATCAACATAAACTTGTAAAATGAGCATATCATGATTATGAGTTTTAATTAAAAGAGAATTGTCAATTTTCCCTCTAGAAAATCCTTTTTGGATGAGAAACTTGCTAAGGCATTCATACCATGCCCTAGGAGCCTGTTTCAATCCATAAAGTGATTTTGTAACTTTATAAACATGACTAGGCTTATGAAAATTTTCAAATCTAGGAGGTGGTTCCATATACACCTCATTTAAGTAGCCACTCAAGAATGCACTTCTGACATCCATTTGGTAAAGTGTAAAATTTTTAAAACATGTAATTGCATGTAGAAGCCTAATTGCTTCTAATCTAGTAACATGAGCAAAAGTTTCATCAAAGTCTATAAGTTCCTATTGGTTATACCCCCTGAGCTACTAACATAGCCTTATTTCTAGTTACAGTTCCATGTTCATCTAACTTGTTCCTATAGACCCATCTAGTTCTAATGACTAAGTAATTGTTAGGTCTTTACACCAATTTTCGCACTTAATTTTTTTCAAACTAATTAAGTTCTTCTTGCATTGCCTCAATCAAATTGATGCGCGCCGACCGTAACACCCACAAGTGCAACGGGGTCGTACTAAGTAGTAAATCCAAGTGAGTCCCAGTATCATTTTCCCAAGAGAAATTTGGTTGATCAATCAAGCACTAGCTCACTCTCTTCTACTATTGTCAAGTTCACAATAGTCGTTGGTTTCAATACTAAATTTATCTACTTAAACTTTAAACTATTTGTAAACTAACAAAATTTCAGAAAAATTAAAGATTGAAGAGGGAATTAAATATGGAAAGAAGCATTTACCTAGATTTCAAATCATTTCAACTCAATTTTTAAGATTAATCAATAACCCAATGAATAGCTCTACCAATTATCAAGTGGGTATTTCACAAAAATTAGGTTTAAACCTTTTTCAAAGGATTAAACCCTTAATTTCTATGTAATAGAAGATGAATCTCTTCTCAATCCTATTTAATTAGAAATTGAATTAAGAATTAAGTGAAAATTAGAAACCCTAGGTGTTTGTGCATCTATCTCTAGCAAACATAACAAATCCAAATGCTTTTGTGTGTTCTAAGTCCAAACTTTCTATTTCTAGTAAAGTAAGAACAACATTCATCATTAAGAAGTATGCTATTGTAAATGATTTGCAAAAAATTTAAATGAAAAGCATAACCTGATAAGAAATTTCAAGATTTATTGAGTAAAGTGTTGATTAATCCATACAAAAGAGATAAACTTATCTAATCTAGGTTGACAAAGGATGTTTAATTCATAATGAAAGTAAAAGAATAAGAAAATAAGAAGAAAGTGCAGAAAATGGTAGAACCCATAAGGACTCTAGACATTAATCCATAAAATCCTTGAAAATCTTGCTCTAGTTTAGATAAATGATTAAAAATTCACCTTCAAAAACCTTCTTTGATCTCTTTTCTTTGTGTTCTTGGCTCTTCTAGGGCTTTGGAGAAACCCTTAGTTGTTTTCTGTAGAAACTTTGGCCAAGACTCCTTTTTTTTCTAAAAATTTTGCTTTTATAGAGAGTTAGACTATTTGTCACGGTCTATGTCATGGAAAGTGCCACAGACTGTGAGAAGCTACTGGACACAGGCAAAAGATTGGAGATTTTGGAGAAATAGTAAGTTGTCACCGTCTGGGTCACAGACCATGCCAAGCTACTATTTCTTACTGAAATTTGCTGTTATCACGGGCTGCCTCATAGGTTATGCCACAGACCGTGAGGCAATTCTGTGACCTATTTTCTTGCTCCATTTTTGCTTCTTTTCTTTAGTTTTCATACCCTAACTTTGAAGTATTTCTACATAGCTTTGGAAGTCCATAAGCTTTCAAAAAGGACTAAAACACACTAGAACAAATAAATTAAATTCATTTTATGGCATGAAATCATTCAAGAACATGGGGAAAACTAATATATTTTGCCAAATATCACTAATTCTTATCATTTTGTGCCTTTTCACATAACTTAGGTTCAATTTGTGAGATAAAAGATGAATCGCCATATAGTTCGTTGAAGGATGATCTAGTCATCCTTCTTTGTGGATGTTCACCTTTGGATGATCCCTGTGGCATGTCCAATACCTTGAAAGGTCAGAAGTCTAAACTTTAATATTGTCATTAGGTGTTGGATCCTTGTACTTGTTAGGTGCAGAGTCTTCATTACTATTAGGAGCATACTCCTTATCATCATTAGGTGCAGACTCTTCTGGATTTTGAACATCTTTAGCTTTACTTTCATCTAAATGGACATCATCATTAGATGATTCTACATCTAATTCATAACTTTTGCTTTGCTTTTCACTAAAACAATTAGATTCATAAAAAAAATAACATGCATATACTCTTCCATGACTAGCGTTCTTTTATTAAACACTCGATATGCTTTGCTAGTAATGGAATAACCAAGAAAAATTCCTTCATTAGATTTTGAATCAAATTTTCTAAGGTTATCTTTCTTGTTATTTAAGATGAAACAATGATTCTAACCCTAAATATAACAATAAACATGTATTCAATAAATTATATGTTGAGTATAAATTGTTAAAGAAAGCGGTTCTCAACTTAAAAGCAAGTTTACTTAATCAAAAGCAGAAAAAGTTATCACAAAAGAAATAAATGGTGAATTACATATTAAATGTATAAAACATGAATTTTTTCTAGGCAATTGAATAAGATGGAAAATGATTTAATAAGTTGTATGTTCCTAAATAATAGTCTAATCAAGTCTAATGATAGACTGATTAATGAGAACATTAAGCTGAGAGAGATTTTGAAATACGACAATTTTCTAATGACAAGGATTAAAATGAGAGGGGAGACTTCTCTAAAGGTTTTGAGAAGAAGAAAGCTACAATGGAGCAATTATTTGATAGATTTTGTAATAGTACATCTACATCTAATAGAAAGGAAGTTAAAAGTCATATATGCTCATACAATCACAAACATGGACATTAGTCTAGGAAATGTTACAAATGACTTTCTATGGATTAAAAATGTGGGTTCCAAAAGGAACCAAACCTACTAATAAATTAGATTAGGCAACTAAATTTGAATGAACATGTGCCTGAGTGTTTGAGCAATGTGAAGAAACTAGATTACTAACATATAGATAGTGGTTACTCAAAACACATGACAAAGAACCATAATAAGTTCTTAAAGCTGAAGAAATTCATTCTTGGTCAAGGTGAGCATTAGTTCGGTTTGGTTTAAAACTGAACCAAACCGAATTTTTAATATTCTAACAAATCAAACTGAAATCAAATTATAGTGTACATCAAATCAAACTAAACCAAAATATTACGGTTTGGTTGGGTTTTGAACCGAAATAATTAGAATATTTTTTTACACCTATAATTATGTAATATTTGAATAAATATTATATATATTATATTTAAATATTATTAGTTATATAATTATTAAGATATTAAATAAAAATATTAAGTAATTTATCCTAATAAATTTTCAAAAATTATAAATAATATTAATTTTATTAAAAATAATAATTTGGTTTTTTCGGTTTGAACGAAAAAAATTCGATTTAAACTAAACTAAACCTAAATAATTTTAGTTTTTAAAAAATAAAATCAAACCAAACTACATAATCGGAAAAAAAAACAAACAGAATTGATAATTTTGGATCGATTTAGTCATTTTGTTTCAGTTCGATTTTGCTCAGCCCAAATTTTAGTCTACATAGAAACAAGAGTGAAGCGAAGATAATAGGAATATGAACAATCAAGTCCAATCCCCCCATCCATAGGGCTTCACTAGTCAAGGGCCTAAGGTATAATTTATTGAGTGTAAGTCAACTGTGTGACAAGAATAAAAGGGTCATCTTTGAAGCTACCAATGTTAAAGTTAAAACCACACTTGATGGAAGAACTATCTTCATTAGATGACGAGTTGGCAATATATATGTTATTGATTTAACTGCATGTAACATCAAAGATTAATGCCTAATATTGACTTATAATAATAATTGGCTCTGGCACAAGCACCTAAGGCATATTAATATGTAACATATTTGTCATATGGTTAGAGATGGCTTAGTTTTAGGACTGCCATATGCTAAATTTGAAAAGAATCACTTATGTGACACATGTTAAAAAGGCAAACAGATCATATCCTTATTCAAACCTAACTCAGTAGTCTCTATCCATAGACCACTAGAGATATTGCATTGTGACTTGTTTGGTCCTATCACACCTAGTAACATGAGCGATAATAAATATTCAGTTGCGATAATTGATGGTTACTCTAGGTTCATTTAGGTCTTATTTCTTCCTTCAAAATTTGATAATTTTTCATTATTCAAACATTTTTTTTAAAAGAGTTCAAAATGAAAAAGGCTATACAATTACATCAATTAAAGTGGTCACGGAGGTGAGTATCAAAATGAATTGTTTACACATATTGCAAAGAACATGGCATCTCATATAATTTCTCAGCTCTAAGGACACCTCAACAAAACAAGGAACACACCATTGTAAGGCTTGCTCTTACCAGATTTGATTACAGCTAATATAGTCAAATATTCAAAGTGGGATCTAAGGGATTGGATGTAGGCGTTAATGCCATACTAGTATTTTTTTTATTTCTCAATATTTCTTTCTTTTGCTTACATCTTCTCAGTTCTGCTTTTCAATTGACATTGCATTTGATAACTATCTTCTAAGCATCTCAAAACACTCCAGATTGCACTCAAAAGAATTATTAAAATAAAAAGGATACATCACAATTGATAATTCACTACAAAATTATTATTAAATTATCTGACTAACTACAAAGATGATTGGTAACATACCTAATTATACTTAACCATATAACTAAATAGCCAGTTTTAAAAAAGTGACAGAAGAACTTGAATAAGCTTCAAAGTGATATGAATTGAAATATATAATCTTCTTAGCTAAATTGATCATTTGACTTGTAACATAAAAAGGGTATTGTTTCATTTAGTTTAAAAAAGAGTCCAATTCACCACCCCCCCCCCCCCTCCCTTTTGGATGTTTAATATGCACTTTCACCTTGAGAAACCAAAGATTTGTTTAATCATATGTATTCCCTTCCCTATTTTATATGAAGTCTTTTGATTTTTCTTTGGTATTGATTCTCAACATATTCTTGAAATAATATAAAAATATCAGATAGTTCAATTGATGGTTACATATTTCATCATAGACAATTTACAGTGTTAGCCACATATATATCACTATTTATATTATCTTTTATTGCTTGGATTCATAATTTTTTTAGTGATTGTCTGCGCTTTACACATATATTTTTTCAAAATTTACCATTTTTATTATTTTGTTCAGTAAATCATAATTGAATTATATATATATATATATATATATATATATATATATAATAGTTAAAACTTTAGTATTCAATGACTACACCTAAAAATTCCAATTAGGCTGGAATGCCCTTAGTGACCGCTTTTCATGCCTAACTCCTCCTTCAATCTAAAGTAAAGTTAATTACTAACTTGTTTGCCATCCCAATTGATTATTTCCCTTGAAATCATTCCATAATTAAGAACAACTAGTTGAGAACACTAATGTTAGCCATATAAGCTTTACAAAATATAATTTTAAATAGCTTTTATTCATCAACCAACAGAGCAATTTTTCTACACAAGTAATCTTTTGCTAAGCAAAAAAGCAATAGGAATAAAGGGTCCACTTGATGGAATCCTTTATCGCAGGTAAAATATCCATAGGCTTTACCATTAAGCATAATAGAAAATCTAGCAGAACAAAATATTTGAAATCCAATTGCGAAATTCGAATAAGAAGCCAAACCCCAGTGAAATTACCAAAATATAATCTACTCATAGTATCAAAAGCCTATGTAATATATATTTTCATTGCCATATTACTATCAAAACATCTCTTAGCAAGAATATTGATCCCTTTTGAAGCTAAAGTGACATTTAGATATAATATGAGTAACAATAATAGCCAAATGATCAACAAGGATATGAGCAATGATCTTGAAAGAGAAATTGTTTAGAATAATGGGATAAAAAATATTAAAAATATTATCCATTTTATTTGCCTTTTGTATTATAGCATAAATTATACTGCAATTATCAAATTCATCTGTAAATAATGTAAAATTGTCCAGGAATTATTATTTAAAATCAAAACTGATTTAAAAATAGTTATTACGAAGATAAATATAATATGTATCAGGTCAATTAGATATTTTCCCCAATATATTTGACACTAATGGACATTTTACTTTCTGCTCTTCAAAAGTAATCACATAATCCTATCAACTTGACAAAATCATTACTGTTTATTCCTTAATTGGTACATACTCGTGCACTGTTTCATGAGCTATACAAATCAATACTGAAAAAATGACTTTTATGCAATTATTTTGCCCTTTTTACTTTAGTTCCAGTCAAGGATGTAGTCTCAAGCAATGTAAGAAAAAAGGCATTTAATGTCAGTTAAAACAACTAACAAAAAAACTAGGTTTTTCACGTCGATTCAGAAAAATCAACATAAAATGTCTACCTTTTTACTTCGATTTTATTATATAACCAACATAAAAAACTAAAAAATGGCCTATGAAACAGACTTTTTATGTCGGTTCCATATACAACCGATGTAAAAAAAAACCACATTACTACGTCAATTGTTACTAAAAACTGACGTAAAAAAAAGAAACATACTACATCGGTTTTTGTATTCAATCGACATAAAAAAAACTAGTAAAATTGCCCTATGCAATAGACTTTTTCCATCGTTTCTGGGGAATCGACGTAAAAATATACATTGTATTTTTCTAAAAAGTCTTTTTGCAAATAACCATCACTACTACCATAAAAATAAAAATATAATTATTTCCAAATCAGTGAAATTATAATATGTTTTATAATCCAAAAGATTCATATCAACTAGTTCATAATTTAGCAAAACATCACAAAATATCTATAAGAGCATCATGTTCATAAATGTAACTAATTGGTCATAAGGAACAACTATATCTAAAAATTATCTAATACATAAATATAAAATACATAAAATAAACAGAGTTATATTTTTTATGTCGTAACCTCCAAAAAGTAGTCTGTCAATATGCGTTAGATATGATTGATGTCTTCTTGACAATAATGCATCTCTTTTATCATTCTTGAAGATCTATAATTTTTTCAACCATAAAAAAAAGTGAGATTAAAAAACTTTACTATCATAAAAAAAGTATACTGAAAACTAAGTTAAAGAGCTAACCTCATCCATTTTATTAACAACTTGTAATTTGACAATTTCGTACATGTATCTCATAACATAATATCTACATTCTTTGCTTTCACATTGGAGATGACACTATATATAAATAAAAAGTTAATCCATTATAACTATGTATATTATTTAATTTTAAAGATATTATTCAAGTTACTTACATTTAAAAAAATCCACTTTGAAATTGTTGGTCGAGAAGTCGGTACAGAGTATTAGTATCGATATTGTTTGAGATTACTATAACAAAAAAATGCATTGAATGAAAAAAACTAAACATAATTATAATTAATTGAAAAATAAATTTCAAGTTGTACAAGAAAATTAATACACATTCCAATGTCATACATCTTTAAAAGGTCTAACCAATTAATGATGTAAAAAAAAAATCCGACAGAGTTATCTCTATATTTTTAATAAATCCCAATTTTTAAAACTTGTTTCGACAGAAACAAAAAAGAAGAAAAGACCATTTCTCAAATATCACATGCAATATTATTACTTATATGAATATATTTCAATCATACACCATAAAAAGGTCTAAACCAATTAATGATGTAAAAAAAATCCGACAGAATTTCCTCTATATTTTCAATAAAACGATATTTTTAAAACTTGTTTCGACAGAAACTTAACAAATCTAACAACAAGAAAGCATCATTTCTCAAAAATCACATAAAATTTTATTACTTATATGAATATATTTCACAAAAAAAAAAGAGAGATAAAGAGTGAGTTATTTATGTGTCAATCATATATTTTTTTTAAAAAAAAAGGAGAGACCTAACCTCATCCATTTTAGCCAATAACTTTAAAATACAAACTCTTATCAATAATCCATGAATTTAATTAAACAAAACTATAATAATAAGCATAAAAGGATTCAATCATGTAGGGATATCCTCCCATATCCCTTCCTTATGATCATTTCAGACAACAA
>CAOJBK014799804.1:0-14580 GCA_948294925.1 Codiaeum variegatum
TGCTAATTACATTGACTTGTTGACTAATTATTAGTCAATTTGAGCCAATGGGGTGTTAGCACATGTTACCGATCTCCATCACTCATCTTGCTTTATGTTAGGTGAGATTAAATGATGATGTGTATGGGTATTTAAATAAAGTGGCTACCATCTTTTGCCTAAGATGATAATTTCATATTCACTATTCATCTTCTTCTTCAATGGTTTAGAGAGAGAAGTTCTCTAAGAGTTAGAGAGAAAAGCTTCAAATTCACGCCAAATTTTGAGAGGAAGTTAAGATTGAAGAATACTTCTTCAATCTTAAACTTGTTTTTAATAACCCTTGGGAAGGAAGTATGATGGAGCATCAAGTCCAAAGCAATCCTCAAAGTCTCAAGTTATTAAGTAAAGAAGCAAGAATAAAGCATTTGGGTGATTCCAATGAGAGAAGGATTCAAGCTTCTTAAAAAGAGCTAGAGAACAAGCTTTTGGGAAAAGCTTGGTATGTCTCAAGCTATAGGCTTCACATTTGAGGAGCTTAACGAAGGAGGGCGAGAGGTATTCATACGTTCTAACCCTTCTTTATTTCTATTGTGTTTTGCACAATAATTGGAAAGATCCTTGATGTTGAATATTGGTCCATCTTAGGGTTTAGTGATTTGTTAAAGAGTTTAATGAATATCTAAATCCAGCTATGTCAAAAGTGTTTTGGCATGGTAAATATTTCTAAAAGTTTTGAAAATAAAAAACCGAGTAACATCAAATTTTTGCAAAAATAAATTTAGCGTTGGACAACACTGCTGGTGTTGTTGTCCAGCAGCATTCTATTTAGCAGAGCTACTGGACAGAGCTGCTGTCCAGCTGCACTCTATCCAGACAGTGCTGCTGGACAGTGCTGAAATTTTATTTCCGGTTTCCGCTGCGCGACTTCGTATTTTCCCTTCAATTCCAACAGCAAAACTGATATCCGGTCTCATACAGGTTTGCAAATACATTATGCTGCCTACAACTGAAGCATAATGAATTGATTCCATGTCTTTTCATTCTACATCATTTCTTAGGCATTGTATGAGACTAAATTTATCTATATTAAATATCTCTAAGATTCTTTGAATATAAGCTTTCTGAGAGAGTTCTAATAATCTTTGTGATCTATCACAAAATATTTCAATTCCAATCACATATAGGATGCCTCTCCCATATCTTTGTTTTCAAAATTTTTAGAGAGAAAATCTTTAGTCTAACGTAATATGCTCAAATCATTAGCAGTAAGTAAAATATCATCAACATATAGAACTAAGAAAATAAACTTACTCCTACTGATCTTTCGATATATACATCAATCAACTATATTTTCTTGAAAATCGAAAGACGTTATAGTATCATTAAACTTAAGATACCATTAGCGAGAAGATTGTTTAAGTCCATGTATTGATTTTTTTTTTAAGTTTACACACTAATTGACCTTTTGTAAAACCTTGAGGTCAATCCATATTCATTTCCTCTTCAAGATCACCATTTAGAAAGGCTATTTTCACATTTATTGATGTAACTCTAAATCATAGTGAGCTAACAATGCCATTATGAACCTTAATGATAGGTTAAAATGTCTCTTTATAATTGATGCCTCATTTCTAAGTATAACACTTGGCAACAAGTCTAGCTTTATATCGCTTAATATTGCCATTTGAGTCGAGTTTGGTTTTAAAAATCCATTTACACCCAACTCTTTTAGAACCTTCAGGCAATTTAACAAGATCCAAGACTTTGTTGTCTTTCATGGATTTCAACTCAACTTTTATGGCATCAAACCATTTTTCAAACTCAATATATTGCATGCCCATGTGAAAATGAAACTGGATCCTTATTGATTCCAATATCAACATCAAATTCTTGTAAATAAACCACATAGTCTTTTGGAATAGTAGGCTTTCTTTCTCTTGGAGATCTTCTCAAAGGCATTCCTTGTGTTTCATTTACAATAGTTGGTTGTGATTTAGTTGCTTGAAGGTGTGTTTCTTCATTCAAATATTGTTCAATATTTTCAATATCGTTATTAACTACTGGAATAATATTTGGAACACTTAAGGATGAAGAAGCCTTTATGCTTAGAGGAACATTTAACCTTACTTCCTTAATATCCATATTTTATCTTTCAACACTCCCACTAATTTCACCATTCTCAATGAATCTTGCATTTCCAATTTCAATAATTCTAGGACTATGGTTTGGACTATAAAACCTCAATCCTTTAGATTCCTCAGGGTAACTAATAAAGTAACCACTGATTGTTTAAGAATCCAATTTCTTTTCATGTGGATTGTAAATTCTTGTCTCTTCAAGGCAATCCCAAACATGCAAATGTTTTAAGCTAGGTTTCCTTCCAGTCCAAAGTTTAAAAGGGGTTTTTGGAACTACTTTACTAGGAACCATATTCAATAAATACATTGCAGTTTTGAGGGCATGCATCCACAATGATTTAGGTAATAAAGAGTAGGACATCATACTCCTAACCATATCTATTAATGTCATATTTCGCCTTTCTGCCACACTATTTTGTTGAGGTGTGCTTGGCATAGTATATTATGCACTTGTGCCATATCTTTCGAGGAATTTTGCAAATGGACTTGGACATTATCCTGGTTCATCTTATTTTTATAATATTCACCACCTCTATCTGACCTTATGTTTTTCACTTTTTTATCTAGTTGCCTTTCAACCTCAGTAATGTATACCTCAAAGGCATCTAATGCTTGAGATTTTTCTTTAAACAAATAACCATAACCATAATGTGAAAAATCATCAATAAAGTTTAAGAAGAACTTTTCTCCACCAAAAAATGGAACATAAAAAGGTCCATAATTATCAGTGTGTCATATCTTAAGAAGCTGAGTGCTTCTTGTGGCTCCTTTTTATTATGTTTGGTTTTGCTTTCCCTTAATGCAATCCACACATATTATTAGATCAATAAAATCCAGATTTGGTAAAATTTCATTCTTTACTAACCTTTCTGACCTTTCTTTGGATAAATGAGCCAAACGTTTATGCCACAAGTAGCACCAATATCAAGCCACTAAGAATTTAAAAGAACTTTACATAAGTTTGATTTGAAGCATACAAAAACATAATATATATACCTTTCTTTTCAAACCAAGCCTTACGTTTCAAGCAACTTGCTGCTAATGCCAAACTTTCTAGCAAACTATGCACTTTTCAGCCTTTTGTTCCTTTCGATTCGTCTGTGAAACATTAGCAGATGAGTGCTTTTTCTTAAATTTCTTGCCTTTTTCTTTCAGTTCTTTACCAGCTTATTGATGCACTACATTGATAGAATGAGTCCCTTGAATCTTTTGTCTCGCTTCCTCTTGAGTAAGCTTACTGGACAATTCATTAACATCCCACTTATACTTCATAGTGTTATAATTAATTTGAAAAGGTCCATACTCAAGAGGTAGTGAGTTCAGAATGAACTGTGTCATAAAGGAGTCATCCACTTTCATACCTAGTGTCTTAAGCCTTGCTGCAATATTAATTATCTCAATAATGTGATCTTGCATACTCCGCGACCTATTATTCTTCATGGTCGTTAGTTCTGCCATAAGGGTACCAGCAAATGACTTTCCTATAAAGCAAAAACGTTTTTCCACAAACTTTAAGAATTGTCTTACACTTTCAATTTGTGGAATACATGTCTTAATGTTGTTGGCAATGGTCATTTGCATAAACATTAGACTCAATCTGTTAGAGCGTTTCCCATGCTTTATGGTATAATTTCTCCTCCTTATTGCTCAAGTCAGTAAGAGCAGGAGGTTGATCCTCTAATGGTGCCAAGTCAAGATCTAGAATATCTAAGTGGAAATTGACTTGCTCACTCTATTTAGAGAAATTCAAACCATTGAAAACAGTAATAGATGAAGCTTGCAAATGAAGAGAAATAGCTACAAAATTATATGTACATGCTCACATCATAATCTATTTCATAATGAATTCAGAGCAATAAACAATAAAAGTATATTATAGCTCCCTTTTGGGTGAATAATACAATACACTATCATAATTAAAATGTCAATGATAAACAATTATGGGTGAATAAATACTTCAAATTAAACATACATGTCATCTTTGGATGTACAAATATATTTGACCAAAATATTAATTTACTCTCATTATGTTTAGTTTTTCATATATAAATAAATTCATCTTTGGGTGAATTATAAGGTTATAAAATACTAAGCTTTAATCTTATAAGCATTTTATTAATGTCACTATCATAGTTTGACCACTTTGGTGACTAACAAGAAAAATTGACATATTACTAATTTCATACATAACATCATTACAATTTGGTCACTTTGATGATTAACAAACTATATTAATATAATCATTAATTTATGCATGACATCATACAAATTATAAATATAAAATTTATGTATAAATTAAATTTTATTTTTAAAGATTTGCATTTATAAAATAATAATGTGGAAAAATTATAATAAATGCAAGTGAACAAAACATTCATTATTATTCTTCATGCATAAACCTTCCTTCCATGTGAAAATTATGATCCATACTATAAAAATTTAGTTGTATAAATCATCATATACCATCATAAAAAAAATTATAATAAGAATAAATATATAAACTAAAAATTCTTTGAATGGCAGTAGCATAATAAATACATCATGGCACACATAAATAGTCATCCAAGCCCAAAAGGTAAATTGATTGGTCATGCTTTCGTAAATTTAAGAGAATATATATATATATAAACTTAGGAGCTACAATTTGTAAAATCACGGCACAATGATTTTACTACTGTAGCGATTATATATACATGATCATTTAAGAAAAAGTCCACAAAATTAATACATAAACAACAAGGAATTATCGGTAGTATTTTTTTTTTCGCAACAAATAAATCAAAACAACAATGTCATTGCCACCACCAATTGAGGACTGATGGATTTGATAATTTTTTTAAAAAAAATTCTTTCAATTAAGTGGAAATCATAAATAACACTAAACACAATCTTAAATTTCATTAACATAATAAAATTCATAAGAGATAAAATAAAAGTATTTTGTTCAAAAATCAGCTCCGATATCACTTATATGATGAAAGGAATAGCTATTTAATGATGAACGGTAAAGATTAATTAGTTATTTAATGGATTTTATATAAATAATTATATAACTCGTAAAATTAAAAATAACTCGTAAAGTTATTTCTCTACTGCTCAGGTTACCCCTTTATTTATTTATTATTAATGCTGATAATAAATAAATATATGAAAGGCAGGCAAATAAAAGAGCAAGTCCTATTGACTCAGAAAGTCCCGGTGCTGAAAAAAAAAAAAGAGGAGATAATGTTGAGAGATGTGGTTCAAAGCTCATCAGCTACCCCAACCGTTTTCCCTTTCTGTTCTTTCAAGTACTGTGGCGAAACTTCAAATTTTGGTGATAGCAGCATTGTAGCCAACAATCCTGTAATTAAATTCTATTTTTGCTGTTCAAATTAATTATATATTCCCAATTATGATATGTTATTTGTTGTTTTGTAGACTTTGCTTGCCCTGACTGAAGCATCAAGACAATTTAAAAGGGGACTCAATTACAAAAATTACTTGGTTTTATCTCTAGGAACCGTAAAGGGGGAAGGTCCATTACTTGATGGTATCAACCTCAATTTACTAGAATATATTTCAAAGCGGATTTATGGATTCTTCAAAGATCGATTCTTGCAATTTTTGTACGTTTTATTTTGTGATATTATGGAAATGTACATGACTCGAATGCTCCCTATCCACAAACACCAGGGCCAGCTCTTCAATTATCTACGAATCCAGATTAATTTATACACTATACAAAAATTTTCAAATTATCTGCTCATACTGAGGATTGGAACCAAAACATTCTGTGCCTACAAAAACCGATGCATCAAAAACTGAGGGGTTGAAACATATTGCCACCGAACTTCTAAGCAAACATACCACTTTTATAGACCCAAATGACGGAACTCCTGTGGCTGTGGACCAGAGTTTAAAAAATAAAGATGCTTTGAACAGGTAACAAAATCACTACCCATTTCTAATTACCTTTTTTTCCCATGCTTACACATTATAATTGTAATTACAGCTTTGCTAAACTACTGCATGATGAAAGGAAAACCAGACTTGAGGAAAATTAAAAAAAAAAATAAAAAAGAGACTCGCCTATAACCAGATCCCTATATATGAAGACTAAATAAAGATCAACTTTCAAAAAACTTGCTGTATTTACTTTGAATAAAGAAGGCGGCTATGCTGTTGCTAATCACATCTACCTGTATTGAATATTCAATTTAAATTTTATTGTAATAAAGTTTCAAATGTGTTACGTACCATTCATCATTTTCTATCCAACAAATAAATAAAGACTCTTCATCTTAGCTACAACTACAATCACATGTAATAAAGACTTTCTTTTTCATTTATACAATAAGATAATTGTTGTTACACCGGCCAATTTGTAGACCGAGCTCATGAAAAGGAAATGTTATTGGCTAGACTCAGGAATAATCAGTTAGATCGACCATGTACAATCAATAACATCTCTTGTCTGAAATTATTGAAAGGAAAACACATGTTTCCCTTTCTTCTTCAATTTTCTCCGCGAATCTACCATATCAACCGCTGATTTTCAAATTTTAAATCAAAAATTTTAAAAAAATATTTATATCAATTAAAAATCGTTAAAAATAATTTAGAGCTCTGATATAATAAATTGAAAAAGAAATCTGATTTTGTTTCGTATGACTAAAATATAGTGAATTTTACTGAAAAATAAGTGAATATTGAAGTGAAACTCGTTAAAAGAACACAAAAAAAATAATGAATTTTATTAAAATATAAAGTGAATATTATTAAGATTTGTAAAAAAAATGTTTGAGAAATAATGATTTCGCTAGTTTATTATAATGAATCTAAGGCACCAATGTAGTGAATCTACAATTTTCATAGTTTATCGCAGTGAATGTAAGGTTTTAATATAGCGAATCTTCGATTTTCATAGTTAATTATAGTCAATGTAATGTTTCGATGCAGTGAATAAGATTTTCATAATATATTATAGTGAATGTAATGTTTATAATGAATTTACATGCAAACGTAATGAAATAAACTTAATGAATATTATTATAAATATAGTGAATACTATATAGATTAAATGAAATTTTTTAGAAATATATTAAATTCAACTGTAGGAGTATTATTGTAAATAAAAGAAAAAACACTGACGTGCAACACTGAAACACGCATTTTTCGACAATTACTGTATTGGTGAGCCCGAGTTCAACTAACTGATTGTTTCCGAGTCCAGTCAATAATTTGCCTATAAAAGGAGATTGTGTGAATCCAGAAAAGTAGAACACTTTGATCAGCATACCCAGCTCTCATATTCTATGTATTGTATTTTCTTTGTGTTCAATTTTTTATTTTATATTATATTTTTTTAAAGTGTAAACAATAGAAACTTAAAAATATTGTATTACTTTACATTAATAGATATATAAAAGTATAAAAATATATATTCAATCACTTATTGTTTTGATTCAGTCATATTTTAACTAGGAATACTTATTAAAGCAATAAAAAAAGTATTAGCGACTGAGAAAATTAAGCAGTGGTCGCAGTAAAACTTTCTCTCGTCTTTCCTTTTAGGTTTCTGCTAGGGAAACCACTAACAGGCATAGCCACTGGTGGGAGTACCTTCTTCCTTATTTCTTCTTCTATTTTTTACTTTATTTTCTTTCTCTTGATTTAGATCTGTCATTTTAGTTACGCATGAGGCCTTGTTTTGGTTTCAATAGCTCTACCTCTCTAGTCGGTTTTGTGAACTTCTCAATGTTTCTTTTTTTGCTGGTGTCGATGAAGTTGGCCAAGAGATGGAAGATCTACTATGTAGATCTAGTAAGGTTGTTGATGTTGCCTTTTTTTCTCAAGTTTCTATCACTTCAATAGTTATTGGGTTTGGTTATATTAGTGCTTTGTTCAATCGGTGTTAGAAGTTATGAGCTTAGTCTCACTGTTTCTCAAGCTACCGATGGCAGTCTCTAATGTGGTCAGACGTCTAGGAAAGTTTCAAAGTTGTGTTCTTAATGTAGGCCTATTAGAAATGAAGCATGAAGATCTCTAGATGGCAGCTAGCTGAGAACCTGAATGAATCTCTTGCATCTCTATTATTTTGTCGAGGAAGGCTTAGCATAATATAAGAGGATAGAAGATAGAATATATTCCTTGACTGGAAGATTCTATGTTTTCAAACACCCTTTCTTGACTCTAACTGGCCTAATTGAAACTGATTTAGAGCAAAAAATATGACTATAAAATTACGGTCATGAGGGCCAAATGCTATGTTTGATAAAGAATCTCTGCACTCAAGTCAGTAACTTGACGCTTAGATATATTTTGATGTAGTTGAGAGAAAATTATTTTTAAGTTGAAAATGAAGTTAGAGTTCAAGATTACATTAACCACAAGTATTAAGGGCTTTATATATTCCTTCAAGACTGCTAGTTGATTGGACCCTTTGGAGGGTCAGGATTAATTGACAAAGTCGTTAACCATAGATGGTATTTAGTGATAGTGACATGTCAATACATTGGCCAAAAGGTGGAGTATATCCCCTTTTATTGTAGCATGAGTTTTAGTGCCAAAAGGAACTTTTTCTGGATTTGATGGGACCTGTTAGGTGATGCCTCTACCTTAGGCATACTTGTATCATACCTGTACCTATGGTAGTTGGCTTATTTTGTCTAGTTTGCATGTAGAGTATGTGGACTTATTGTGAATCCTAAAATTTGCACTCTCTTGGAATAGTCTCCTTATGACTTATTATGAACCCTTAAATTTGCTTTATTACATTGCATACTAATTTCTCTTTTTCCTTTTTTTTTTTTTGTGACTGTTGACACCTACCTAAAAGCCCAGGGTTTAAAGAGTAAAATGAGTTGAATCCCTGAAGAATCAGTAAAATTCATGGAGAGGTCCAACTCAAACCCCTAAAAGCCCCAACTTAGCCCATGCTCATCGTCCCAGACCCAATTTGGAGCTTAATTTTAGAGAGTTGGGTAAGAAATTCTTGGAAATACATGATAGTGGATCCAAGTTCATAAAACCCTAAGCCTATAGAGGTTATTTGTGAAGATATGGGTTGAGTCCATTTATTTGTAAATAATCTTTTAATTTGTGTATGGGGCAATGGTTGTAGATATTAGCCTATTAGGATGGAATAGTATAGAGATTAGGGTTAGTCTACAAATAGATATGTGTTCTCTCATTGTTAGGCTTATCAACACTCTCTCAATACAACGCAATTTTTTTCTCAATCAAAGATTGATTATTTCCCATGGTTGATGGTTAATTCCTATATAACAGACCCTTGAAATTTCTGAGTGATAGCACCGCCTATATCTCATATTCAATCTGATTGATGGTCCGCTGCGACCTACATATCAGATCCTGCTTAGACCACCAGTGACGGCCACTACCTACATCCGATGGACTGGTAGTTATTTTGCTTACATCGACCCCTAGAATTTTTTAGGGACGCTGCAACCTATATCTTATATCTAGGTTACTTCCCTGTCACTTAAAATATTAAAAACTCTAAAAATAATCCTTTATCTCCAAAGGTAGTTAGTCTGAGATATAGACACGTTTAAACAAATTCAAAAGAGTGAACTATAGGATTTTCTCGAGCTCAGGAGAATTTTGTGGTGAACAAAATGGCACACCTAGTGGGACTTAATCTTAAGTTAAAAATTTCTACCTTTGGAATGGAATATTGGTTGAACACCTCAGCTAATACTTTACACGAATTCCTTCGGTCAAATCTTGAACATAATTTAAGAATTCAGAGGAACTTTAAAAATTCTTTAGAAAATTTGGATAAGAGCCTTGGCCGATTTAGTAAGATGACTATGAAACATGGAGAATTGGCTTGGGTTTATGAGAGCTTTGATCCACAGGTTCAACCAAGCAAGGAGCAACCTAGGGGGAAAGAGTATGGTCTACCTCGCCCTAGGTCGACCTCCCATTGAACACGGTTTCAAGATTATGCACCTCACCTAAGGTTGGTCTCTCACTAAATGGAGGTGTAAGGACAAGGTCTACCTCACCATAGGCTAACATCCCATCGAGCGGGGTTATAATATTATGCACCTCACCCAAGGTCGTTCTCTTAATAGAGGGAGGTCCAAGGACATGGTCTTCCTTACCTTAGGTTGACATCCCATCGAGCAGGGTCATAAGATTATGTACCTCAACCAAGGTCAGTCTCTCATTAAATAGAGGTCTAAGGACATGGTTTAGCTCACCATAGTTTGCATTCCATGAGGCAGGGATACAAGATCATATATTTCACTTAAGGTTAATTTCTTATTAAAGGGATGTCCAAGGACATAGCTTATCTCGCCACAGGCCAGCCTTCCATCGGACAGGGATACAACCCAGGGGCTTCTCATCAAATGGAGGTTCAAGGATGTAACTTACCTCACCTAAGGTCAACCTCCTATCGGGCAGGGATACAAGATTATTTACCTCACCTAAGGTCGGTCTCCAATAAAATGGGATACAAGAATGTAGCATATCACACACAAAATTGACATCTAGTCAGGCAGGGATGCAAGATTATGACCTACCTAACCCTTGGATGACTTTCTATCAGGCATGGATGCAAGAGGATCTACCTCACTCAAGGTCGACCCTTTGTAAAATAGAGGTTAAGGGATATTGCAATAGAGAAAGTCCTAATAAGTCTCTATACCATGTTGAATGTGAACATAGTCGGCCTTGTAACAATCCTAATGAAATGGATGAGCTCGATTGATGTCAATGATGTTGAGGACCTTACCCAGAGCCAAACTCATCCAAGGTTAAGTTTCTCATATGAAATTGGAGCATCATCCATCATTCACTAAGGTAAACTAGGATTTGAAGAGGTAGAGGTCAATGATGCAAGCCTAAGTAAGCCAAGGGTCAAAATGAAAGAACCCCTCACCTATGGCTGAGTATGATATAGCTAAAAAATATTAAAGGTTAATTCTCGAAAGTCTTACGCTCATTATCATGGCCCGGTCAGGAATAATCGGGGGGGAAATATTTGTTTCAAATTCTAAAATGGCTCCAAAATCCACTAAGTCGAATCCTAAAAGTGTAATGACTCGACCAAGGTAATTATTTAAATATTTGAATATTCATTTCAAGTGCAACCATTTTATAATAGGAGGTCGAGTTTCAAACAATAGATCCTATTAATTAAAAGACCACTATCAAGGATACAAGTTTTTTAGGGGGCAATATTGAATTTCAAGATCGACTAGTATAAGATCAATTCTTCCAACTTGTTTAAGGGAAGGTTGGGTTTTGTAATGGGCATAAGTATGGCCATTAGCTAATGCTTGGTCAGTACAAAAAATAATTAAGACGTTAGTTTCATGACAAGGTCAAACCTATATGATCTATTGAGACCAATTGTTCGACCATAGCGTATGAGTAACCCGAGCTTCAAAGTCATCCAAGATGTGATAATTTTAAGAGTCTCCCAAGATGTCCAAGGTAAGGGGAGGTCGAGTTGGAGAGTTTGATCCATTCCAAGGAAAGAAAGCTAACCATTCAAAGTCACTATAAAGAAAGGAACATCCTTCACCACTCGGTTCTAACATCTCGACTTGAGTTATGATCGGGTAATATCAGGAAAAATTATAATTTTTGGTCAAATAAAAAAAATCATTTAAGGGAAAATAGAGCTTATGACAAATCCAAGCTCAGTAATTAATTGAGATAGAGAGAGGCCTAGCCTAGCCTGGCCTGGCATTAGAAAAGACATGGAAGCAAATGGGCATAAAGTGACTAACCTAATTGTGATAAGGTTCTGGTATGTTTAATTATCGGACTTGGACTTTGCTTGAAGATTTCACCACTGAAATGACAAACGGTGATGATTAAAGCATTTCAACATGTAAGGTTGGCTTTGGAATCTCAAAAATGATTATGCTTCCACAAAGAGAAATGCCAAGTGAAATTTAAAAGAAAATGAAATGTATTCATGTTATGAAGTTAAAGTGGAACATGTGCCTTTGCATCTATTTAGCATTTGAACTCATAGATATATGAGCTAAAGGAGATGGAAATGTCAGCAAAAAAATCCACCTAGCCATTCATGATAAATTGAGTATGATTGGTCAAGTTATGATAGTGGAGAATAATGTTCACACATCATCATTCATCATGGCTCAGCTAATAGAAGTTATTTTGATACTGAATTTAATAATGGGTTTTTTTTATTTCATTTGGTTTGTTCTAAGTTGATTGAAATCTATCCATGGCCAAGCACTCAAGATTATTAAGAGACAAGTTGAGCTTTTAATATTTCTGACCAAGAATACCTACTCTTTTGCTTTAGACGTTGAGATTGAGAATGTAAAAAATTTATTATAGAAAATTGACTTAGGCCAATTCTGAGATAAATCATACAATTCTTCAATTTTCTTGATCATCCAATTAAATGATTATAGAGGCATTGTTGACAACAACCCAAAAGCATAGGGTTTAAAGAGTAAAATGAGTTGAATCCCTAGAGAATTAGTAGAAACCATGGAGAGACCCAACTCAAAGCCCCAAACTGAGCTAGGTCAAACCAGTTCTAAGAGTCCCTACTGGGCCCATGATCATTGCCTATAGCCAATTTGGAGCTCAATTTTAGAGAGTTGGCTAAGAGAGTCTAGGAAATACATGATAATGGGATCCAAGTTCATAAAGTCCTAAGCCTATAAAGATTATTTGTGCAGAACTGGGCTAAGTCCATTTATTTATAAATAATCTTTTATTTCTGTTTAGGCCAATGGTTGTAAATATTAACCCATTAGGATGGAATAGTCTAAATATTAGGATTAGTCTATAAATATACATGTATTCTACCATTTGTATGCCTATCAACACTCTCTCAATACAACACAAATTTTCTCTCAATAGACGATTGATTATCTCTCCTGATTGACGATTAAATTCTATATACCAGACCTTTGAAATTTTTACGTGACGCCACCGTCTATATCTCATATTCAGTTTGATTAATGGTCCACCGTGACCTACATATCAGATCCTACTCGGATCACCGGTGACAGCCGTTGCCTACATCTGAAGGATGGGTAGTTATTTTTCTTACACCAACCCCTAGAATTTGTGAGTGATGGCATCACCTATATCACATATCCATGCTACTTTCTTGTCACTTAAAATATTAAAAACTCTAAAAATAAACCTTGATCTCCAGAGGTAGTTAGTCTAAAATAAAGACCCATTTAAATAAATCCTAAATAGTAAACTATAGTATTTTCTCAGGCTTGAGAGATTTTTTTTTGTGAACAATGACACATATGTTAGCAGTGTATGCCCTAGAGCTTACACTCAGTATGTGAATGTAAATAAAAACCTAACTAGCTTTAGCATATATGTTCTATAAATGAAAACATTCCTTGTATCGAACATATATATGTCCCTTAAATATTTTGTAAGGAATCTATTCTCAAAAAGTTTGAGAATATGAGTGATAGATTGCCCTTTATACAGATGCTTTAAAAATTGTTCATGGTCATAGGATTATTGGTAGAAACGCCATTAATCTAGAAGACCATCACCTCTGTTGTCATCCATGATAAGTATGGGATACTTATTGGTATGAAGGTAGTGAGTCTCATGCTATAGACATGTGATGTTGTGACAAAACGTGAGCATACTCATGGTATGAGTAAGTTGAACAGTAACGTTAGATGATAGATACATGGGCCGTTATCAACTAGTCAATATCGCATCATCCAGATCATGATTATGTATATAATCCTTAGATTTTAGGTGACATGTTATCTGGCATATTGGTGGCTATGGTTTGTTACTGCTTACATACCAATGCTAGTCATGTATTGGTATCTGGCATGTGGTGGCCATAATCAGTGGTATGTTGGGATAAGTATTTAACTAAGAAAGGATTAATTAACTTGGGTTACCAAGGAAGGAATCCAAATACTTCTAGTTGTTCTTGATATGTAAATCTCTTACTAAAGTGGATAAGGTTCACTAGAAAGAGTTTCTAATAGGAACTGAGTTTATCGAGAACTCATACAGAATAGAGGTCATAAGATTTGGCATATATGGTTTGACTATTCCATGACCCTAACTAAGATCAAGAATCTGTAATGAAGGGATTCGAGTACACAGTAATTATGATTGAGAGGTCCATGCAAATGTTAAGGATATGATCACCGACATTCATTTTCTAATTAGGTAGTCGTGACATGTTATGCTAGATGTCACCCACGACTTATGGGACTAAGTGTGTAATTAGGTTAACACATTTGGTGGGAAGAAAATAGTTTTCTTTATCCCATTACTAATTAGAACATGAACCTAGTAAGTCACAAACCATATAGTAATTCCCATTAGCTTGTATGAATCATATTAATGATTAATTAAAAAATTTAATTAATTGTTAATGATGATTGAATTAAACTTGTAATTAAATTTACAAGATGCCAGCATATCTTGATGTCTAATTCATAAAAGAAAA
>CAOJBK014800124.1:0-14413 GCA_948294925.1 Codiaeum variegatum
ACATCCCGTCCAAAAAATTTCCATCCCGCCCGCCTTATCCAAATTTTTTTTTATAATAATAATAGAAAAAATTATAAAATATATTAAATTTATAATACATAAATATAATTTTTTAATAATAATCATCCATATTAAAGTTTGAAACGGGTTACGGGGCAGGGTGGGCAAATATCACTCGGCTCCCGTATTTTTTTATATCGTTTTAACCATTAACATGTCCCATAATCCGGTCAACTATTGACTAATCCGTCCCATTCGATCCCGCAAAATCAGGTTAAATTGTCATCCCTTCTTTACCTAATATAAAAAGTAGTTCAAAATTATAAATGCAACTCTAAAATTACATTTGAAAATTTGAAAAAGAAAAATATTATGTAAATTTTAATTGACACTAAAAAGAAACAAATTAGAGCAGATAAATTCATAATGTATATTTTAAAAGATGAAAAATGGAAGGGATAAATTAATAATATACAAATATTTAAAAAAAAAATTAGAAAGTTATTGAGATAGTTGATCCTTTTTATTCATGTAAATGTTAGGATTATTGACTCAAAATTTCAGCAAGATGAGAAGAATTTTTCCTAAAATTTTTCCTATTTTATTGTAAGAAACATATTTAATTGTGTAAAAGAATATTTACTTTATAGGATAAAATTTTTATTTTAATGTTATTCTTATTTGGAAGAATATTCTTATTTAATTAGGATTGTTATAGATAACGAAATATTATAGAAGAGATTATTTAATTTTTATCCAATTGTTAGAGATGTGCATAAAAATATTATAATAGAGTTTACAATTTTTTCGTTTAAAAATTATACATTGCTGATAGTAAATTATTTTGGAAAAATCGTGAATATAGATTTATTAAAACCGAACCAAGTTAAATTTATTGTGTTATATTTTCCTTTTCTCTATTCTTACCGTTATACTTATAACTCTGAGCAGATTCGTCCCTCAAAATGGAACAAGCAGAAATTTCTCTCTCATAGTAAAATAAATATTTAATGATATAGAATAATAAAAATACCTTTAACATGTTATTATGATAATATACTTTACAATATAAAATATTAATGACCGCTGTTATTGTTTTAACATACAATATAAAAATTATAATAAAAAAACTATACAATATAACGGTTACTCCAGCTTGTGCAAACTATTCAGCGTATAAATATAAAAAATTTATAAAATGTAGTATGGAGCCTAAATTGCCCTATATTTTTTATATGAAAATAATTTATTAATTATTTTCTCTCCACATCTACACCGTGATTGCCAACCGAAAAAAAAAAAAAAACCAAAAAGTTACGTTTAAATTTAGAAAATGTTGAAATTTTAAAATACTCCACCTCTATATACAAGCAGCCTAATCATTCGAGATTAGTAACAAAATGACGTCAAAAATTGTGGTAATTTTTTCCAGATTATTATGGCATTTCTAACTGCATTGAGAGGAAATATTTACTGGAAAATTCAGAAAAAATCTAGTAAATATCACCTACATTATTTAATTATTTATTTATTTTTCTCAAATATAGTGTACTGCCAGCAGTTTCATCAGAATACATCAGCACCTTGAATTTCTCATACAATATCAGAATAATGTACTTCTTTCAGCAATATTTCCTTCTCTGGCATCAATAATCTTGGGGGAAAGAATCAAAATCAATGGTCAACCTATTCAATAAACAATTTACATCATTCTCCTGGAAAAAGAATGCAGATATTTAGAATAATACTAGGATTCATGAACAAGTCTATTACCTCTGTTAGTAAGAACTGAGCGAGCGCGGAAGAACTTTATATGGGTTAAGTATTCCATTAGGGTCCAGCAACTTCTTGACGGAAGCCATCACTTGCACCTATTCAATGTTAAATTTAAACAATTTACAATCACAAATGTCCAGAATATACAGGATGTATGCATTAATAATGTTCTGTAACTAAAAGCTACAAACAGTTTTGCTTGATTTGCTGTAGAAAATCTGATCAGCTTTCATAAGTCCTAGGCCATGCTCTGCACTTATACTTCCACGGTGTTTAGATGTCCACTCGTAAACATAGGGTTCAATTTGTGCCAAAATCTGCAATGGGACTGAAATTTAGTGATCTCGAAAATGTATTAGAGAGTGTAAGAACTCCTTCAAGAGAATGATGAAAATCACCGTATCATCATATGTTGGGGCTGAAATATTGAGATGCAAATTGCCGTCTCCTAGATGGCCATATCCTACTACTTTGGCCTTTTCAGCTGACAAAATATGACAGAATAATCATGATAAGTGGGCTTCAACAAATGGATTCCAGTTTGGCATAATAATGAACCCCTCTTTTCTATAAATGAAACATTAGGTTAAGATTTAGCTGGTAAGTGTGTAAACATGATAACTTTGCATACCTAGTCTCAGTCGCATATCCTCAACAAGATTGTACATCTTTTCAACAGGCAATGACAGATCATACTTGTACACCGGCCCAGCTCTCATCAATGCTTCTGGTATACCCTATTATTGAGTAAAAGGATATTAGTGATTGAATTTATTGTTATTTACAAATTATGATTCATTCATGATAAAGAAAAGTATCAAAAAAGAGAGAAGCTATATTCATTTGTTTAAACATA
Organism: Codiaeum variegatum; assembly: GCA_948294925.1. Taxonomy (NCBI): domain Eukaryota; kingdom Viridiplantae; phylum Streptophyta; class Magnoliopsida; order Malpighiales; family Euphorbiaceae; genus Codiaeum; species Codiaeum variegatum. Next base: position 2,633 of record CAOJBK014800124.1, read on the forward strand.
TAATCAAGATATACAAGCTCAGTCCAACTCTGATATTAATACTCTGGTCATTGTGATATTTCTGTGTGAACACTGTTTTCAGACATACTTATATCATTGAAAGGTTCAGTAATAGTACGACAAGAATGATAGAATCAGAATAGAAAGCAATCGTGATAGAGCCCCCGTCAATGCATACATCCAGAGAAAAAAACATTTTTAAGGTTGGAGAGCATTGAACTTCCACCTCAAGAATCAGCTTCTGAAACACAACTAATGAATTGAGAAACTAATAACTGAGCCAAGACTTTTGTAACATATTCTATTGCTTACACAAGTAATTGGCCTTCTCCTTGCTTTTATTTCTTCTTTTACCCTTTTAAATCACTCACACAGAACAGTAGGTCGGTGCATTTATAGTAAAGTGAAAGACATAACTAATAAATGATGAAGTGCTAGTTCATGGATCAAATTGAAGTTGCAGAGGTTTAACCTCAATTATTTAAAAGCACAGAGAACACTGCACGTAAAGAAGCCAATTAAGCTAGAGATGAGAACCTCACGTATACGCCAAAAAGAGGAAGCTTGGTTTATGTCTTGTGCAAGAACTCCATCAGAAATTAAACCAGATTCCATTGAGTGAAGTAGAAATGCCTCAAGCTTCTCTCTGCAAAATAAAACTGGAAATTTTAGAAAAACAGACATTGAAAGTCAAAAAAATTCACATGTTGACCAAAGTATACATTGAGATTAAAAGAAAAGGGCGTACAATAGTTGGTGAAAGATCAAAAAGGAAATCAGAAGCAGCAATTGAATGTAAGGCTAAGTGAGAATTGTGCTCAAGAAAAAAATATCAATTCTAAGATCTGTTGGTCACATCAATGGCCAGTGACTTCACATTACAGCATTGCCAAGTGAGGCATTTCAAGAAGATAATTAAAGTAAGCTGAAAGAATAACTCCAGCCCTTTTTTCTTTTTAATCTTGATTACAAGTCTGCAGCTGATGTTAAGCAGAAAATTCTCATATAAAACCTTACCAATTACCACTAAATAACTCAATTTCTTGAAAGAAGAAATATAAAAATTCATTTAGGACCAAACAAAGGGCCAAGATGGGCCTCAATCTCCATATAGTAGAATTTGTTTTAGGGGAAAGTATGAAAAAGTACTTTATTGTTGATTCATGTTCACTTTAAAGCCTATGAAATTTTTTTGACAAAATGGTGTGAGATTTTGTTCGTCTCTTTATTAAAAAAACTTACTCCACAATTGGTAGTGTATCTTCATTATATTGAGTCCTGTCACCTTGCCAAACATTATCATGTAAGTTCTAATCCTAGAGTCAATAAAAGAGCAACTTTTTTTTTCTGAATTAGTTCATTTTGATATTTCGGGTCCTTGTCTTGTTCCATCAAAAAACTAGATTCAAGTATTTTGTCACTTTTATTGATGATTACTCTCAAGTTACTTGGCTACATTTAATGAAGAGTTGATTTGAGTTGTTTTCTCATTTTTGTGCTTTTTTGTGCAAAAATTATTAATGTTTTTTTTTGTACACTATGAAGTAATACTACTAAAGAATATTTGTCGGCATTTTTTTCAAACTTAAATAACTCAAATTGGCATTCTTCACCTAACTTCTTATGTTGATAATCCATCTCAAAATGTAGCAGAGTGGAAGAACAGGTATATTCTTGAAATAACAAATTATTTCAAATGAATGTTCTTGAAATTTTCTGCGCTAATGCAATTTCCACAACATGTTTCTTATCGAACCCATATAGCATTCTTTTCCAAATAGGTCATCTTCCTAACGAACCTAAAATATTTGGCAGCACTTACTTTGTTTGAGATGTTTGTCCAAATATCACTAAATTAGACTCCAAGTCTTAAAATGTATCTTCCTTGATTACTCTCGTCTTCTAAAAAGATATAAATGTTATTGTCCCAGTCTTAATAAGTACCTTGTCTTGGCTAGTGTACTTTATTGGAAGATAAAACAACATTTATCATCTTTTGCTGCAGAACCTTAGGGGGAGGATGATTTGTTAGTTATACCATCTCACATCCTCTAAACCAACTCCAAAACTAGCTCCTGTCCAGCCGCCCCCCAGAACCTATTTCAGAAATAGCCCCTATCATGCCTTTCATTCATCACGTCTACTCAAACGCCACAACTCTGTTGCTTCATGTCCTGCACCAGCTCCGTCATATTGAGAATTGGTTTCAAGTTATGATCTTCCTACGTACCTATCATGTTTCATCTTTTGTTTCTCATCATAGCTTGTCACCTTATTGTTGTTTTTTTCTTTTTTTTGCATCTCTTGATTCTATTTCTATCCCCAAAACTCTTCATAAAGCAACATCCAATCTTGGATATCGTGATGCAATAGTGGAGAAAATGAATGCTTTAAATGACAATGGTACTTAGGACTTGATTGATTTACCTGTAGGGGAAAAAAAGGCTATCAAATGTAAATGGAGGTTCATGATTAAGGTAGCTCAACTGAAAATCTGCCTTTTTTCCAGACTTATGAAGTACATTATTTTGACACATTTTTTCCTTTGAGAAATGTTAAATACCTTCTCTTTTTTTAGCTAAATTAATAGGAGAAATGTTAAATATCTCCTCTCTTTTTTTTTTAATCTTCTCAGTATTTAACTTTCTCCTTTTGCTAAATTAAAATCTACTAGGCTATTTGTTTCTAGGTGACCTACTCATAATCAACCTTTCATCAACCAGATTCTTCATGGTAAACCTTCAGGAAGAGGTTTACATGGAGCAACCTCATGAATTTGTTGCTCAGCATGGGAAAATTTGTTATATTTGCAAATCTCTGTATGCTCTGAGACAGAGTCCTCATTATTTGAAATTTAACCCCCCAATTTTCTAGTATTATCCCTTTGTGCATGTGGATGACGTTGCTATTACTAGAAATGATGCTACTAAAATGTCATATCTTAAATCCTTTCTTCACATTTAGTTTCATAAATAAGATTTAGGGATGCTAAAAGACTTCTTATGTATTGAAGTCACAATGAGTAAAAATGGTATCGTTTTCTTTCATAGGAGATACCATAAGAAGTCTTCTTTAAGTTTAAAAATGGTATCGTTTTCTTTCATAGGAGATACCATAATATGCTTGACTTATTATAAGATTGGAAATTTGGGGGCAAAGCCATATAGTATTTTGATGACCCAAAATGTGCAATTTACAAAAGATGGTGAGCTATTTGAAAATCCTGAAAAATATAGAAAATTGATGGGGAAGTTGAATTATCTTATATTTACAAAATTGCATATTCTGTCATTGTCCACAGTCATGGTATCAGGTATGCAAATCCTGGTCATAGCCATATTAAATGCTTCTCAGTTGCAAATTGGGCAGGTTCCAAGGTAGATAGAAGACTAAGCAAGCTAAGGTAGATAAAAAATCCACATAAGGCTATCTTGTCAGTTGGAGAAAACTTAGTTTCATAGAAGAGAAGGAAGCAAAATGTTGCGCCATGATCGAGTGCACAATAAGAATATAAAGCTATCGCAAAATTTATGTGGGAAATAATGTGTATATATCAATCATAACTAAAGTAGGATTTAAGACTCCAAATACCAGCAAATTGTGTTATGATAATCAAATTACTCTTCATATTGTATCTAATTTTGTGGTCCATGAATGAACAAGCACATTGATGTTAAAATGTCATTTTATTTATAAGAAATTATAACAAGCTTTGATTTCCACAACATATGCAAAGACTAGAGAATAATTAGGAGTTATTTTAATAGAAGTTTCTAAATGGAGTTCAGTTTGATTATCTGTTCAACAAGTTAGGCATGATTAATATCGATGCTCCAACTTGAGAGACAGTGTTATAAGATGTAAATTAGGAGTGTAACCGAGCTGAGTCAAGCCCGAATATTGGGCTACTCAAGCTCGAGTTTGGTATCAATTATCGAGCTCGAGCTCGAGCCAAATTTTGAATAGCTCAAACTTGAGCTTGAGCTCGAGTATAATTATCGAGCTCGAGCTTAAGTGAGCAAGAGAATAATTAAGTCAAGCTGAGTCAACACAGTATCAAGTTCAACTCAACTCGACTCGATTACTTAAATTTTCAAAGAAACTCGAGTTCAACTCAACTCGATTACTTAAATATTCATAAACACTCAAACTCGACTCATTAAAATAATAAATATTAATAATATATAAATGGTAAAATTGTAAATATAATGAACCTCAATTAGACTCGCGAGCCTATCAAGCCGAGTAATAAAGAACTCGACTCGATTAACTACTCGAGTAATAGGAAATGAACGCAAAAGGTAATCACAGAGATCCAAATTAGCATACCTTCTTAATTTAAAGATTCTAGATAGGATGTATATGAACAACCTTCTCAATCTATATATATATATATATATATATATATATATATATATGAAAATTACTACAAATTATACAGGCTCATAATCTTAACACCGTTAATCAATATTTATGTGAAAGAGTCAATGTTGATGCGACAATGATGTGGCACTGATATGTGCTTGATTGTCTTATATTTTGTCTTTGATTACTATAGTTTTTGGTGTGTTAAGTGTAATTTTAGGTCATTTTAGGAATTCTCAGGATTTTATGAAGTCTGTTGATTTGGTTTAGAAACGGCACTTTGGAGATTATTTGGAGCGATTTTGAAGTCAATATCTAAAGTCCAAGTGTCGACACGAAGATTGAGGAAAAACCAAAGGAAAAAATGGATAACAGTGTGTTTTTATAGGTAAACCTTACAGTTGTAAATGTTACTAGTAAAAACCAATTGTCCCCATCCCCTAGTTTTTCTTTAGCCAATTTAAAATTCTACAACAGTGTGTTTTACGAGTAGAGTTTACACCTATAACTTTAACTCGTAAAAACATGTTGTTATGTGTATTTTTCACATTTTTGAGACTTTTTAATTAGTGTTAAAAAGACCTTTTAAATTAGATCAATTAAACTTTTTTTACTTTTTCGGTATCTAAAAAGCCCTTTAACTTTAATATGGATCTCATAAGCCCTTTAATTTTTATGTACGCATCTGATAAGCCCCTTTGATAAAGACCTATCAGATCCAAATTAAAAAAGATAAAGGGTTTATCAAATCTATATTGAAGTTAAATGGTGTTTTAGATACCAAAAAGGTCAAAATGATTTAATTGATCTAAATTTGAAAGTCGTTGGACTTTTTAAACGCTTTACCCTTTTAATTATTGAAAGATTATGGGGAAGACTTACACCCGTAATGCTACCCGTAAGAGTGTGAAATATCAAATTTAAAAGCCTTCGAGTTGAATTTCAAGAGGGCATTTGCATTCTTACCTAGCAAAAAGTATTCTAGAGCTTGTGGAATGAGTTTTGGGAGGTTTAAGAAAATTAGAGACGAATAAGATTGCAAGATCTCAAGATTCAACAAGAGTTTACTTCATTTTCTTTTATCTTTTGCTTTTAGTTCTTATTTAGATTTGGCTATGAATGTTTTTATTGATTTTATTGCTTCGTTTTCAATTACTATGAGTAGCTAAATTTTTTTATCTAGGATTTAGAATGTAATTGTTACAATAGATTATTGTTCTTGTTTTAATTTAATAAATTTGAACTTTTCATTGAATGTTTTGATTAATTTTGTGCTTGAAGTTAGGATTTGACTGGCCATTAAATTCTAGATCTTAAGAGTTTATTTTAAAATTACGGGAGTTGATATTTAAACTCAGAACATGGAATCAATTAACTTATGATAGATAATACTTAGAGATAAAATTACTTCTAAGAGACACAAACACTCATTTCCACTATACTTAATAAATTCAGTTTATTACCTAATATCAAGGGAATAGTTATTAAAAATAAGTTGGATAATGATAACTGACTTGGGAGAGCTTTTAACCTAACTAAGGAAAATTGGGTCTAACATTCGAGTGAGAAGAGAAAATCTAGAGAATAGGTTTAAGAACAATAACACGTGCAATGAACCTCAAGTCTTAAGTGTTTTCCATTATTGAATTTCTCTTATTTTTACAATCGCTTTCTTTATTTGAGTTTTTGAATTACAAATCAACTCGAATTTCATCGTCAAAAAAACGATTGAAACATTAGCTTGATATTTTCCAACCTTTCCTTAGAAGATGTTACACTTTACTCATTGCTTTCTATAGAAACGGTCTATACACTTGTAGATTTAACCTATCAAACACTTGCAGGTCCTACTTCAATTCACATGGCTATCAAAAAAATAATAGAAATGGGATCATGAGTGCCAAATCATCGCCACATCTGCATAAACTATACCACATCAACATTGCCTTAATAGTGTTAATGCTATGAACCTTAAAGTCTTGGATTTTCTCTATAAATGGATAACCTACCTGTTGGGTCCATTTGGATCTATCAACCATAGTCCATCATCAAGAGCTACTATGGAGCTATTACTGCGTGTTAGTAGAGTAAAGCTACGACCATTAGGCATGGTAAAGAATATTCTTGCTATAAGGTTCCATAGGAAGGTACTATGCAGGTGTAACTTGTGGAGAAGAAAATCTAAGTCTTCTTACTTATTGGACATGTATGATGTATACTATTTAGGAAACTATTCTAACTAGGAAATACAATAATTTGGAATCAATTAGTCCTAATCCTACTCAATGGCGGATCCAGAATTTTTATAATTGAGAGTTAATGGAAAATAAGATAAAAATACATTATATTATATAAAGATCAATAAAACATGTTTATAAAGTTTAAAAGACGAAAGTTAGAAACTAAATAAATATTATAATTGCCATCATTGAGTCTTTATATTTTGGTACTGACTTCATTGAAATTAACAAATCAAAATGAAAACTAATTGCTAATTTAGTTTTTAACATTTAAATTTCAATAAAATTAGTTTTAATTAAATATTTAAAATGGACTATAAAATTGAAAATTTTAAACTAAAAATCATAATTTACAATATCTGAATGTTGTGTATTAAAATGAGAATTTGAGAGAAAATAAAATTGAGGGGATCATCAAATGCATTCACACCTACTTTGTTTTCTTTTCCTTTCTATTCTTCATTTATTTGTTATATTAAAAATAGAAATAGGAACACATGACAAAATTACTCAAATAATTGTTGGTTAATATGAATATAAATTTTTTTTGTGAAAAAAAAAAAACTTCAAATTTATGATTGGATCCGCATTTGATCCTACTCCTATAATCATGAATAGCTTATCTACATATATAGGTAAGTTTGCATGCTTATAAGTTGGTGACAAACTCCCTTTTCCACGCAAAAGAATTCCACAAACTCTTTCTCCCCACCATACTTTTTTCCTTGTTTTAGAATAAATAGAATATGAAAGAATACCCATATCACATGAAACAAATTGACAAACAGGCAAGAAGATTACTTGTCATAAGATTCATCACTGCCAGTTGTCTCAATCAAAACATAGAAGTTGTGAATTGATGGAGGCAATGGATTCCGAACACCTTCTAAATGGTTGAGAACCTGCAAGATAAAACTACAATAAAATCAAAAAGAAAGATGAACATATGATGCCAAGTCGCCCTTAAAGTTTGCATTTCCGTCATAAGTAAATAAGCCCAATTTGCAAGAGGATCTTGGGAAAATAAACTTGTAATATTTTTTTGTAAAAAAATCTCAGCATCTTTACCTATGTGAAGGGTCCAAAAATATTGTTGAGAGTTATAAATTCATAAAATAGGAAACGAATCACGAAATTACGAGTGCTATATGAATCAAATTCAGGTAACTATTTTCTTCCTACTGTAAATTAATGTTTGAACATTTTATTGATAGTGCTAGAATGATCCCTTTTGGAATTGTTAAGATATGGTAAAGATATGATTCAGTATAGATTTATGGTTTGATTGCAGGCTTGATTACAAGGATAGGATTAGATATTTACCTTATAGAGTGTAAAGACACTTGTATAAATAGTTGTGTAATTCTCATTGTGAAGTATCAATTTAAATCATCAAAGTTATATGGTATCAGAGCCTCCTTCCTCTAAATTTCTGCTTTGGTTTCAGCCTTAGTGTGTCGAAGAGTTCTGTTTTCTATTTTTTGCGACTTTGTTCTAGGTAACAGAGAAGTTCTGTTTTGTTATGGGTGTGCAGTGGTCGTTTGTCAACACCACCTGTTTGAAGAATCTCGCCATCCGCTGACCGATGTTTCTGGAGAGTCTGACCACCAGAAGTTCTGTGCAGAAGCTTCCACGCCTTCCCCATGCGCCAGCGAGTGAGAGAGCATGAGTAGCCTGTCCGCCATCCGTTCTACTCCTCCGGCATCGACCCCTCATTTCCAACACCCCTGAGCACTGACTTCGTTGGTCCGTCTAGGTTTACACGCACTGCTTCAGCTCATTTCCTCCGTTCCAGCACTCTTCACTTTTGGGAAGTACTGCATTTGGTTAGGCACCTCTGTGCAGCAACTTCGTTGTTTAGTTTAGGTTTACACATACTGCTTCAACTCATTTCCTCTGTTCTAGTGCTATTCACTTTTGGGAAATACTAAGTTTGGTTCTTTGGTTCCTTTGTGGTCAGTAGTGTTTTTTGCTGTGGTCAGTAGTTATTCTTTGCTATTGATTTTTCTGGAGTATTTGGTTTTCAATAGTCATTTCAGTTTTTTGAAAGCATGGCTGGGAAAAATAAGGTAATTGCTGAGATAGTTCCTATAAATAATAAAATAACAGATCACAAATTAAATGGGTCTAATTTTATAAATTGGCCTAGAACTATTAAAATTTATTTGAAAAGCGTGCCTAAGGATGATCACCTCATCCAAGATCTACCAAGTGATAAGACTTTTAAAGAATAGGAAAGGGCCGATGCATCTTTACTTTTGGAAATTAAAAATTCTATAGATCTAATATTGTTGGATTGCTTGATCATTGTGAATATGTTAGTGAGTTAATGGAATATTTGAATTTTTTGTATTCTAGAAAAGGGAAAATGTCTCGTGTTTATGATATTTGTAAGAATTATTGTCTGCTCTAGCATATCTACTGCGTTTGAAGCACATTGTCGATTGGAACATCCCTCCTTGTCTACCTTGAAGAAGTTGTGTCCTCAATATCAAAATCTTTCTTCATTAGATTGTGAGTCATTTGTCTTTATTTTCTTGTGTCAATAAATAAGCCAGTGCTCCTTTTGAGTTAGTCCATACTGATGTTTGGGGGCCTTGTCCCTTTGTGTCCAAACCTGATTTTAGATATTTTGTTACTTTTGCTGATGATTTTTCTCCTGTAACTTGGCTTTATTTAACGAAAAGTCATTCTGAAGTTTTTTCTCATTTTAGTGCTTTCTGTGCTGAAATTAAAACATAATTCAATGTCTATTCAAAATTTGAGAAGTGATAATGCAAAAGAATATCTTTCAAAAAATTTTCAAACTTTCATAATTCAGCATGGACTTTTGCATTAGACTTCTTGTGTCGACACACCATCTCAAAATGGTGTGGCAGAAAGAAAAAACAAACATCTCCTTGAAATTGCCAGAGCTTTGCTCTTTCAAATGAAAGTGTCAAAATAGTTTTGGGTTGATGCTGTCTCCACAGCTTGTTTTTTGATAAATCATATGCCTTTCAGTTTTTCAAGGTGGGACTCCTTACCACATTTTGTTTCCCATGAAATATTTATTTTGCTATCGAGTCTAAGATCTTTGGAAGCACCTGTTTTGTTCGTGATGTTAGACCTCAGGTTACTAAACTTGATCCAAAATCCTTGAAGTGTGTCTTTCTGCAGTATTCTCGTTTACAAAAAGGATACAGGTGCTATTGTCCTAGTACAAAGAAATACCTTATGTCTGCCAATGTTATGTTTCATGAACATTTACCATTCTTTCCAGCTTCTTCTACTTCCTTTTCTAAGGAAGATGATGATGATCTACAGGTCTATGCTATCACACACAGTACACCAAGCCAGCTTGCACTATTGCCCCCATCTTATTCTGATCTACCATCTGAAACACCAAGACCTAAACCAGCCATTCGTGAAGTCTATTCCAGAAGGCAAAAACATCCTAATTAATGTTTGGAACCAGTACTTTCTTCAAAGTCAGATCCTGAAGACAGTGATCTTAATGATCCTATTGCTCAACGAAAAGGTAAACATCAGTATACTTATCATATTTCAGCTTTTCTCTCTTATGATCATTTGTCCACTTCTTCCTATTCTTTTATTGCTTCTTTAGATTCTTTGTTCCTAAATCTATTCATGAAGCTCTGTCTCATCCTGGCTAGCGTGATGTTGGTTATTAAACTTGAATTAAAGACAAACAAAATCATAATGTGTTAAATTGGGTTTAAAGTATTATGGATTTACATTGAATTAAACTAGAAGTTAACTTATGGAGTTAATGTGTTAGAATTAATTTGTGTTTAATTAAAGTTTAGTTGAATGTTGTATTATGGTGGATTAATTAGCTAACTTAAGTTACCTAAAGATTCACCCTATAAATACCTATGTAAGTCTAACTATTTGTAGCAGAAAAACTTGAAAGAGTTGAATAAAGAAACAAAGACTTCTCTTCCATCTTACTTGTGTAGTTTTGTGCGAGTGTGAGTGATTATTTTATATATTGCCCACTATTAGCTTCCAACAAAGTGGTAGTTGAGCCTAGATATAAAATGACAACTAGAGGAGTTTCTATTTCTTTTCAATACCCGCAACTAAACAAAACCAACTATGAAAATTGGTCTATTAGAATGAAAGCAATCCTTGGTTTTTAAGAAGTGTGGGATGTAGCAGAGAAAGGAGTTGAGGAACATCAAAATGAGAGAGAACTAAACCAAACCCAAAGAGAGGCTTTAGAGAGAGAGAAAAACAGACCAGTTGTTTGAAAAAATTGCCAATGAGACCACATTTAAAAAAGCATGGGAGACTTTCCGAAATTCTGTTTTAGGAGTTGATAAAGTGAAGAAAGTTCGACTTCAAACTCTTAAGTGTTGAGTTTGACTCACTCTTTATGAAAGAGAGTGAAATCATAGTTGATTACACCACAAGAGTTATGTCAATGGTGAATCAAATGAAGAGATTCAGAGAGACAATGCAAGATGACCGTGTTGTTGAATAAATCTTGCACTCCCTTAATACAAAATTCAATCATGTAGTGGTTGCCATTGAAGAGTCCAAGGACTTGGAGACCATGACTATTGATGAATTAACATGATCTTTGCGAGCCCACAAGGAAAGAATGAACCGGGGCAAGCAAGAGCAAAAATGAGCATGCCTTGCTAGCTAGATCCAAAGGAAATTCCTCTATTAGATGAGGTCGTGGATATAAACGTAGACATGGACGTGGGCGTGGTCAAGGAAGAAATGACCAAAATCCTCCAAATGAAAACAAAATTCACAATTTCCAAAGAGGCCGAGGAAGAGGTGACTATGGAAGTCATAACCAAAGAAAAAATGACAACGCAAATGGAGTGTCACTCTTGTGGCAATATTGGCCATTACTCTTGGGAATGTTAAAATGAAGGTTACGAGGAAGAAACCAAGCTTGTAGAGCATGTCGAGGATGCAGAAGAGTCAAATTTAATTCTTTCTTTCAAGGAAGAAATTGTCGAAGAAAGACACTTGGTACCTAGACAATGGAGCCAGTAACCACATGACTGGTGATAGGAGCAAGTTCGTGGAACTTGACACCAAAGTGATAGGCAATGTACACTTTGGTGATGATACAAAAGTTGAAATCAAAGGCAAAGGGACTATCTTGTTCCAAGCAAAAAATGGAGGCCATAAAGTTGTCCATGATGTGTAT
>CAOJBK014800180.1:0-16252 GCA_948294925.1 Codiaeum variegatum
ATTTTGTAGGATGACAAATTGAATATTGTATCTAATTTTATTTAATATACAATTTATTCATTATTGATTGTTATAGTATAATGTTTTTATAAATTTTATTATATTTTATGTTATTTTTATTATTATTATAATTATTAGTAATGTAATTATTATATTAAATATTCACTATTTGTTACGTCATTTAAATCTCTATTTGTTACATTTAGTGACGGAAATTTTGTCATAAATGCAAGTTTTCGTCGCTAATGTGTCGTTATTTATGAAAATATTACTGACGCAATATTGACGCATTACTGACGCGAAAATTGTGTCAGTAAATTACTGACGCAATTTTTTCGTCAGTAGTGAGTCAGTAATTATTAATTTATTAATGACGCCAAACAGTTAATTACTGACGCTAAATTGCTTCAGTAATTACTGACGCATTATTTTTTGCGTCAGTATTTTTTTTGTTACTATCGGGGGAAATACTGACGCAATTTATGCTTCAGTATTTGACTGTTCGGCGTCAGTAACACCACTTATTGACGCTGATACTGACGCATAAATTGCGTCAGTAATTTGTGAATTTTTTGTAGTGTTTTAAGGAGTTTAAGAATATGAATGACAGATTCTCATTATACTATAAAACATATTCATAATCATAGAATTATTGATTATGACATCATTAATTCAGAAGACTATCACCGCTTTTGTCATCCATTATAAATATGTGTTGCTTATGGTAAAGGAGATAGTGAGTCTCATGCTACAGACTTGTGATATCATGACAACATGTGAACTCTCATTAATAAGTTGAACAGGTGACTTTAAATGATGAATACATGGGTTTTACCATAGTCAATATTTAATCGTCTAGGTCATAACTGTGCATATAGTCCTCTGACTTGAGGAGGCATGTTATCTAGTATGTTGGTGGATACAGTTTGTTACTGCTTACATACTTCTGCTAGCCACGTAAAGGTATATGGCATGTGGTTGTTGTATTTAGTGATATATTGAGAAAAATATTCTCCAAGAAAGAATTCATTAACTTTGGTAAACAAGGAATCGTATGACTTATAATTCTCATTGATATAAAATCCTTGACCAAGTTAGATAAGAATATCAAGGATTAGAATTAAGAAGAGGCCATATGATCAAAGCATATAGGGTTTGATGAATCCAAAACCCTAGCTGAGATCAGGAATCTATAATGAAGGGACTCGAGTGCATGGAAATTATGATCATTAGGTCCATGTAAAATGTTCATTGATTTGATCATCAATATTCATTATTATTTAGGTAGTCATGATATGTTATGCTAGATATCACTAGTGACTTAAGAGACTATGTATGGAATAGGATTTTATACATAGATAAAGAGAAAAGAGTTTTCTCTATCTCATTGCTATTTAGGAAATGAACCTAGTAAGTCACACACCGTAAAGTATTGAGCAAGTATTGTATAAAGATATTAATTATAATCAAATTGAACTTGTAATTAAATTTTTAAAGGCCTTAGCATGTCTTGAAGTTCATTTCATAAAGTGTGTATTTCAATTTAGTTAATTTTGTATGAGATGCAAAATGTTAAGGCCTAAATTGAAATTGGGCTTGGACTAAAAGGAAATAAATAATTGATTATGGGATAATAATGTTATTTATTAAGTAGACATTATCCACTAACCATTGTCTAGACAACTCATTCTCCACTAAGCAAATTGTTTTAATAAGTGTATTATACAAATCACTTGCTAATGATACTTGCCTTAGTTAGTGGAGAAGAATAATGAGTCATCTAGTTTAGTGGAGTGTCTCTACAAACTCCATGGTATAAAAGGTAAAGTGTTTGACTATTTGCATAGTTGTTGAACAAGTCAAAAACACCAAAAAGCTTAAGTAATTTCTAGATTTTTGAGTGAGAGTGTGGAGAAAACATTAAAGAGTTCAAGACTTTCTCTTCTTCTTTACTCATAGTTCTAGGAAATGAACCTAAGCTAAGGAGTCCAAGAACTAACACACTCACTTATTCCCTAACTTGGAGTTGAGGCTTGATCCAAAGAAAAAATGGCAACCTAAAGAGCCAAAGGAATGAAGTTCAACATCAAATAAGAAAGGGATTCCTTGCTTGCTCAAGCTTGGTGTGAAATAGCTAGAGACTTCACATTTGAGGAGCTAAATGAAGGAGGTAGAAAATGTATTAGATACAATATTCTTCTCTTCTTTGTGTCTTTGTGTTTTGCACAAAGTTTGTAGATCAAATCTTTGATGGGTTAAATTTGATCCTTTATGTGTTTCAAATGATTTTATCAAAGTGTTTAATTTAATTAAATGAACTAATTATTAAAAGTGTTTTAACAAAAAGATTAACATGGAAAAATTTTTAAAAACTCAATTTTTCACTTCTGTTGGGTAACTCATTTCTCCTTTCATGTGTTTCTCCTTTGTATAGCTTTGCTTGGGGAAGCTTCTGAGGACAGTGTTCCTCAACTAGGTGAGAGCTCTGCTCCTCTGTCCCCTATTATAGCCCTTCCTTCGGTGCTTGAGGTATGTTATTACTTCATTTTCATTTCATAGCATTTTCATTCGATTCTTCTAATTGTTTCTCTCCTTCATAGGCCATCGAGGGTGTTCAAGTTGATGGGACCTCATCTCATCCCTAAACGGAGATCTTTGTGTCTCTTCTTATCATTTTAGATCTTCAGTCTCCTCAGAGGGTCGAAGAGGATGTTCTTGCTCCCTTCTCTACACCTGCTCAGATAATTTTTCAACTTTGTTTTCCCTTTGCTCTGAAATTCTCCAGTCATTATATTGACATTTTTCTATTGTGTTTTCAAGGTTGTCAAAGTGGACAATGATGAGGCCACTTCGAGGGCTCACTCTGGGGAGTTGGACTTTTTTTATCAATAACTTCGATGTTGATAACCTTCCAATTCCCACTCACGAAGAAGATGAGATGTTGTCTAATCTCTTCAAGTCGGGTTATAATTCGAAGTCAGCCATTGAGGCACTTGTTAGAAAGTCCTCTCCTACTGGTCAGCCTTCCACTAGTCAACCCGTGCTCCTCGAAGGGACTGGGACTTCGACTGCTCCTCAAGAAAAAGACGATTCAAGCAGAGATGAAGGGACTCGATGATCAAACGATCATCCCCAACAGTCATCCAAGAGGCTTCCCCTAGCTGATTCTCAACATCTCAACTCTTCAACTTTGATTTCCCCTTCAACTTCTTCTCAGCGGTTGGATGATGACTTCTTTCAAGGAGGGATGAAGATTTCTAATTCCAGAGGGGTCTTATCTCAAGGATCTGCCCTTCTCTCCATCCTTGAGGTTAGAATTTTCATTCGCTTTCATTATTATTTCCATTTCATTATTTTCCTTTATTTTGACTAATTTTTTATCTTTGTGGGATGTTGTGTCTAAAGTCATATCTCATTAGGAAACTGTGAAGGTGATCCTTTCTTACCACCAAGAGATGGATAATATCATGTCTTTGCACATCGTTGAGTCAGAAAATCTAAAGAAAAGCTTAGCTAAGAAGGAGTAAACTTTCACTTCATCTTTTATGGAGCTTCACAGCACCAAGGATGCCCTAAAGGAATATTCTTTTTCCTTTAGATGTCATTTGAAGCCTTCGAGGGAGCCTGTTCTCACCTTTGCCTAAGGTCTCAGTGTTTTGGGATTATTTTAGCATGTTTCTTCCCCTCCAAAGCTAGTTCATGAGGCTTTTTTTGCGGAGCCTCGAAGTTGGCAGGTTAGGTATCCTTCATCGAGGATGTTTGCCTTCCTGGGAAGGTCTTTCGCCCATCAAGTAGGTTTTATAACCTTCATCAAGGGTGTTTGCCTCCCTGGGAAGGTCTTTCCCTATCAAGCATGGCTTACATCCTTCATCAAGGATGTATTTGCCTTTCTAGGAAGAACTTTTATCTATCAACAAGTCTTATAAAGAATCATCACACATATAAGATGGACTTAGAAGGTTGTTTTTCATTAATTTCATTTATTGATAATACATTTTTAAGTGTTGTACATTCCATGTATGTGTTAAATCTATGCCTTCTAAAGTTTATAGCTTATAAGTGCCAAGTCCTATGACTTGTTGGACTTTGAAAGGACCCTCCCATGTCGAGGTAAATTTGCCTACTCCTTCTCTTTGGCTGGTTGCTTCGAGGCTTCTTATGACTAAGCTCCCCACATTAAACTTTCTTCTTTTAATTTTTTGTTAAAGTAGTTGGCTGTCCTATTCTCGTAAGCCATTGTTTTGATTATGATATCCTCCCTCAGCTCATCTAACAGGTCAATTTCAATCCTACGTAGCCTGTTGTTCTCTTCGTCATCACAGTAGAGGATCGTTCCACTTAGCAACCCTATATCCATGGGGATCACTGCTTCGATATCGAAGGTTAAAGCAAAGGGAATTTCTCCTGTCGATTCTCTTGGAGTGGTCCAATATGCCCAGAGTACATGATGGAGCTCCTCAACCCAATCTCTTCCATATTCTTCTAACCTTCATTTAATTCCCTAGGAAATATTTTTGTTGGTAACCTCCATTTGCTCATTTGTTTGGGGATGAGCTACAAAAGAGAAGTGTTGCTTGATGTTCAAGCCTTCACAAAAACTTATTATCTTCTCATTGTCAAATTGTTTACCATTATCATTGATGAACTGGCAGGGGATTCCAAATCTACAAATGATATTCTTCCATATGAACTTGATTATGTTATCAGTTGTGATGGTCACTAGAGGCTCATCTTCAACCCACTTTGTGAAGTACTCCATTGCTACTACTAAGAACTTCTTCTGCTTTGGTGCCATTGGGAATGGGCCAACAATATCTATCCCCCATTTGGAGAAGGGCCATGAGTTATATATAAGGACTTGTTCAGTTCCTAGGACTTTTACCAAATTTGCAAACTTCTAACATGAAGGGAATTTCTTCACTAAAGATCTCACATCCATCTTCATCATCGTCCAATAGTAGCCTTGTCGGAGAGCTTTGGCTTCCTGCACTTTTCCTCCTATGTGTATCCCACATGAACCTTCCTAAATATCTTGGAGAACATATTGTGCTTCACTCGGCCTTTGGCAATAAAGGAAGGGTATATGCCCTTTTGTATAACGTATTGTTGTGAACGGAGAAATAAGTGTTGTGTCTCTTCACCTGCTTTGCATCCTTTGGATCTTATGGCTACTCCCCCTTTTCTAGGTCGGTTCTAATTAGATCAATCCTGCATGGCTCTTCTACTTCAATCTCTAGTACCTTTCCCCCTTCGACTATGCTGGGGTTTGTTAAGGACCCCATGAAAACTCTATCTGGGTACCCCGATGGGTGGGTTGTCGTTAGTTTGCTTAGGTTGTCTAATCGGCAATCATAAAGCCTCGGGACCTTTCTGTATTCCACTTTCACTCCTTTCTCTTTCATCTTCTCAATCTGCCTTTTGACCACTGCGAAATACTTCACCATTTCTTCTTTTCTTACTTCGAACATTCCATCCACATAGCCCAACACCAATTGTGAATCATTGCAAATGCACAATTATTTCATTATAAGGAAGTCAGCCAACTTAAGCACTTGTACCAAGGCTTCATATTTGGTTGTATTGTTGGTTATCGGGAAGTCCAATTTTAAGGCATATTCTAGGAGAACTCCTATTTCACCCTAGAGGACAATCCGTATTCCACTGGCATTCTGAGTGCTCGTGCCATCAACATAGAGCTCCCATATAGCTGCTAGGTCTGTTTTCTCCTTGCCGCTTTACTTCGTGGCCTCTCCTTCACTTTCCTCTGGGAATGAACACTTTGAAATGAAATCAGCCAGCACTTGTCCTTTAATTGCTACTCAAGGAAGATACTGCAAGGTGTATTGTCTGAGCTCTACGGACTAGTACATCATTCTTTCAGAGGTTTCTGGCTTGTGAAGGGTTTTCTACAGGGGTCTATCTGTCATCATCACCCCTTGATGAGCTTGGAGATAGACCTTAAATTTCCTTTATGATAAGAGGAGAGAGTAAGCCAATTTTTCAATGGGAGACTAATTGAGTTCGAGCCCTAGTAGGACTTTGCTAAAATAGTATATCAGCTTTTATATCCCCTCTTCTTCTCTGACTAACACTACTTTGACTGTATATGGTGAATCTGAGAGGTAAATGAGTACTTCCTCCCCGAGCAATGGACTGCTCAAAACTTGCTCCAAGATTAGGTAGGCTTTAAGTTCTTCAAAGGCCTTCTATCGGTCTTTGATCTATTTAAAGGCTGCATTCTTCCTCAATTTTCTAAAGAATGGTAGGTACTTCTCTGTCGCTTTCGACATGAACCTGTTGAGAGCTATTAACCTCCTAGTCAACGTTTGAACTTCCTTCATGTTCCTTAAGGTGGGCATCTCTAAGATGGCTTAGAATTTTTCTAGATTGGGCTCTATCCCTCTCTCGCTTATGTAGTAGCCCAAGAACTTACCTCCCTAAATGAAGAAGGTGCACTTTTATAGGTTTAGTTCATCTTATATTGGCCTATTACTTCGAAGATTTCTCCCAGATCTCTGACATGGTCTTCAAAGCTCTTTATCTTCACTATCATGTCATCTACATAAGCTTTTAAGTTCCTACCCAACTAATCCTTGAAGATCCTATTCACCAATCTTTTATACATTTCCCCTGCATTCTTGAGTCCAAAGGGCATAGTCATATAGCAGTAGGTACATTTTTCAGTGATGAAGGTCATCTTCTCCTTCTCTTCATGGTCCATCCTGACCTGGTGGTACCCTTGTTTAGCATCCAAGAAGGAAAACTACCTATATCCTGTAATGGAGTCTACTAATTTGTCTATCACCGACAATGGGTAGGAATCTTTGGACATGTCTTATTGAGGTCTGTGAAGTCTATGCATATTCTGTAACTTCCATTTGCTTTCTTCACCAGTACCATATTGGCTAGCCACTCTAGGTATAATACTTCCCCAATAAATCCAGCCTCCATCAACTTGCTTACCTTCTCATCGATCACTACTTATCTTTCTATGTCGAAGAACCTTTTCTTCTGTTTGATTGGCCTGAAAGATGGGTCCACATTGAGTTTGTGAGTAATCACCTCTGGACTTATCTTGGGCATTTCTGAGGAGTCTCATGCAAAGGTCTCCTTGTGACTTATCAAGAACTCCTTTGCTTCAGCCTTTTCCATCAACTCTTGGTTCACCCTTAGACATCTTTCTGACCTTGCTTCTTCTAATGGGAATGATTATAACTTCCTCGATGGCTAAACTCTTCGAACTTTTCCTATTTTTACTTCTTTTTAGACCATGCACACTTCTTCTGTTTAGATATGGATCATGATTTTCCTCTTTTGAGTGAAGACCACTTTAGATTCCTTCTTATGCATGTTGTATATACAAAGATTAGTTCCATCTGAGAAGGGAACCTTCATTCTTCCTCTCTGGACATTAGTATCTGCATCTAAGTAGCAAATCAATGGTCTCCCCATCAAAACATTATAATCCATTAGAATTTTTACCACTACAAAGAGTGCCATCACTGTCACACTCCTCGGAGCCACCCCTATGGTGAAGGGAAATTTGATATATCCTACTACATGAATTTTAGTTTTATCTAATGTCAATTCATAATCTTTTATTTCCATCTTCTGGTAGGACTCAAAGAATAACAGGTTAGTTGAGCTCCTATTACCCAATAAGATCCTCTGCACATTGTAGTTGGTGATAATTTCCTTGATGAAAATTGGGTCAGCTCTCCTTTGCGCCACCGTCCCTTTTTCTTCAGCCCATTACTTTTGGTTGTTATAGAACACAAACTTGGGAGTTTCCTTACTTTGGGCATTTTCCTTACCTTTGTTGCTTGTGACTTCTTCCTGAGGACCCTAGTAAGACAAGTGATATCCCAAATAGTCTTATTATTTAGTATCGCTGGTTCGGGATCTTTATTATCTCTTACGAACCTCTTCAAATATCCTTGCTTGATTAACCACTTTATCTCCTCCATTAAATGCTAGCAAGTATCAGTGGTATGACCATGGGTGTCATAGAATTTACAAAACTTTGACTTGTCCCTCTCATTAGGATCGTTCCATATCAGTTTAGGTGTCGGCCATATCACTTGATCTTGAAATGTCGTGAAGACAACTTCATGCCTTGCGTTTAGGGGAGTAAGTTTTGTTGCATCAAAGGTTCTCTTAGCAGGCTCCCTTTCCTTCTCCTTCAGTTAAAGGGATTCACTATTGGAGCTACACATTCCTTTGACTTTCTTCTTCTTACTTTTCTTCGAAGGGATGTCTTCCTCTTCTCCCTTCCTTTTTTGAGCGAATTAGCTCACTCTAAAGGCATCATCTTTCCTGATATACTTCTGAGCTATGATTATAGCTTCTTCGAGACTATTTGGCATATCTCTAGACAATTTCTTAAAAAATTCTATATGTATAGTGCATTTCTGTAAAGCTTCTATTGCTCTTGCCTGGTCCAATCGAGTTACCTTTAATGCTTTGGCATTGAACCAAGCTAAGAAGTCTCTCAACGACTCATTTTGACTTTGCTTAATGAGCTCCAAAGTCTGAGTTTGCATCTCGATGGGAACGTTAGCTGCAAACTTCTTTATAAAGCTTTCTGCCAATTGTTGCAAGCTTTCTATACTTCCCTCTTTTAGACTTTCATACCACTTGGTTTCTGCCCCATCTAGTGACCCCCTGAAAGCCCTACAAAGTGTTTCTTCATCTCTTGTCTACAACTCCACTTCATGCTTATAGTTCAAAATATAGGCTCTTGGGTCCGTAGACCCTATATATCTGGTGATGTTAGGGGCTTTAAACATGCTGGGCATTTGATATTCTACCACCCTTCTAATGAATGGAGATTTCAAGTGAAAGTTAGGTCTCTATCTCTAGAATTCTTTTTCCCTCCTAATTCCTCCATACATTGCTTCACCATCTCCCTTACATCTCGAGAGTTGTGGGTTATGGCCTCATGTTCCCTCTCTTCCCTCCTTCGAAATCTAGATTTGTGAGAGGTCTTTCTCTTGCTATGTTCTCTTCTAGAGCGGTGCATTCTTCCCCCTCTCTCTTCCTCCCCTTCCGGCCTAGACTCGGTGGAATCTGCCAAGCTTCCTTCACCCCCTTCCACATCTTTTCCCTTTTCTCCCCTATGCCTCTTTTCTCCTTCACCTTCCCTCCTTTATGGGTCTTCATGATTTCCTTTTAGAGCCCTATTTGAGATCTTAGCCTACTTGTCAACACTTGAGGCCTGTCCTCATCTCCTCCTTCAAGGGTTTGGAACAACCTAGTTCTTACTGTCCTAGTCTGGTCGGTTGGCACGTTTTCATTAGTACGTTGCCCCATAGGTCTTTGACTCTGCAAGAGATGTATAAGAGGTGTTAGTGCACCCAAGACATTTTAAAGTCCGGGAAAGACATTAGGTGATGCACTAGTTAAGGCTTGGGGTAGGAGTGTGGTGAGGGTTGCATCTCCTGGGGGGACGTCTTAGGAGACCAGCTGAGGCTTGGAATGATGAGGCTAGGTTAGAGGCAGTTGAAGTGTTTGTGGATGGGGTTTCATGAGTGTTATTTCCAGTGGGATGGCTATGTGAAACATCAATGGCATTATTTTTTTTTATCTTGAAGGTCATCCATCCTTAAAATTTTTTAAAAGTGCAAACTTTTGAATAAGAAAGGAAAGTTAGTGTGACTAACCTTAAAGAGAGAAGAAAAAATAGTTGTTTGAGATTAGGAAAAACTTTCAAATTGATTTCCCATAGATGGTGCCAATTTGATAAGACAATGGCCTAACAACTTCTAATCTCCTTAACTATGGACTGGATTGGATACATCTTGGAATGTATGAGCCAACACAAATGAGGAAACGTGAGCTTAGAGGGCCAGGTTTTGTGCCTGACAAAGACCATCTAATGCCTAAGTCAGTAATGAATTTACAATGCCTTAAGCTCTTGTGAGCCCTGTGAACATATTAGGGTTTTTAGAGAATAGTAAAATATACTTTGAAATATATGCCAATATGAGATATTTATAGTGTTTGTGACATTCACAAGGTGGACACTTGTCATGTTAGGAATGGGCCACATGTTTCCCTTTGATGGGCCAATGAGGGTGGTCCCCAAGTAGGAATTTGACATGTATCTTTAGAAATATTCTCTCTATGCATATACTGTGGGCCCCACTGTCTGAGGTCTCTTCGGCACATTTTGTGCATTGGGCTTGGGCCCATTCTGTGCCAGACCTTTGAAAGGCCACCTTATGAAAGTTTATGAGCTTTGGGCCTTACACTTTAACTCTAACCCATATCAGGATTGATTCATCTAACCCACGAGCGACACAATTAAACACATTTATTTAAATAGATTTATGAATTAGTAATTATTAAATTACATAAGTAAATATATCTAAATAATATTATTATTTTTATTTATAAATATCACTTATGATTATTCAAATATGTGGTTTAAGTCATTTTATATTTAAAATGATATTTTTTTTTAATTTTAAATAGTTAATTTTTTATTAAAAATATATTTTTTAAAAATTAATTTATTAAATGGATTACACAGTTTAATATATTTAACATGTCTAGTAAATATGTGTGTGTTTGGGTTTAATATTTTGACACGATTAGTTAAATATGTAAGCTACATATTGAGTATTTTTATATCATACCCATATCTCGACACGATACGATTATGCTTGATATGACAGATTGCCAACCCTAAATAAAATTGAGATTCGTGCAAAAGAGTAAAGGGGAAGAAGTAAATCCATCACAAGTAGCGTTGCAAGAGTATCAGTATAGCTTTTTACTGTTATTGTTTTTTTTTATTTGTCCTTCTAAATAAACAAAATTGAAAAATTTTATAATACTTTCTTGTTGTAATGACTTTATTTCCACACATTTTGCTTAATATTTTGAAATTTTCTTATTGTAATGAATCTATTTCCACACATTTGATTTACTAAAAAGTTTGATATTATAAATTTGATTAATTATAAACTTGTATATTTACTTTAAAAAAGGTATAATTATTCTAAAGACACTTTTGCAAGGGTTTTTATGTTCTTAAAACACTTTTAATGCATTGGTATAAATAGAAGAAAAGCGTCACTAGATCATATGATATTTTTTCCCCATTTATATTGATATAAATCCAAAGCAATGCAAAAAGGTCTAACAACGATAGCTGATATGGCGCATATAAAAATGCCACAAAAAGATCTTCTGGCTCTTTTTAGTGCCACTAAATTCATTTGGATGTGCCATAAAAGACTTATTTGTAGTAGTCATTATTAGAAAAAAAAATTCTGATTTTTTTTAATTAATTGACCCATGTTTAGACCTGAATGTATTAGTTTTAGGTGAGATTTTTTTTATCAATTTGGAGTGACTCAAATTGATTTTTCCCTTTATTTAATAAAAAATTCTTTTTTATCAAAAAAAATGATCTGCACTCCTATATAAAACCCCAGAAGCCCACTCGCAATCGCCACCATCCATCCAAAGTAGCCACTAGAGATAAATAATACCATGATTAATGGGATAATTACACAATGTTTCATTAAAAAAAAATTAACATGATACATAATTTATAGCAAACCAAACTAGCTAATCTGGCCCTATTTATTTTGCTTCATGCGCCAATGAAACCTTGCTTAGCCTGCTAAGTGATGTTTTAACATCATTATTGTTTCTAACCTTTTTGCTTCCAGTTCCAGGTCTGTGGCTGCTACTTGAACCAGAACCATAGAGTGCTCTATGTGCAAGTGCTTTTCCAAAACTAGTTGTAGTGTATCCCTTGCTTTCAGTAGAACTCTCTTGCTTGCTTCCATTGCATGTGTCTGAGACATCAATATTGCTTTTCTCGAAGGTCATCTCTCCCTCACTCTCTTGATTATGAGATTTACCAGAGGGTGATTGTTTATTTATGGTTAGTATTGTTGAAGAGAATATAAATCTTTTTTGAGTTCAGATTTGGTGGTGGAATCTCAGGCTAGCAAAGTGGCCTATGGCCGAAAGGAGGACTCTATCTATATGCTACAAAATTTGATGGGAACTCCATTCTAAAGTAGCAACCTTCGATCTGCCTCTTATTATTCTCAGTTTAGTAGTTCTTTTCTTTTCTGTTTTTTATCTCTTGATTTATCTTGCAAAGACAACAATTCATCTTTGGATGCTAATTTCACTCTTTTTTTTTCCCTTACAAGCACAACTATTAAAAAGAAATACAAATCCTATATTTTCACTCTCCACAAAGACACTTTCTCCCTACATTTTCGTATTAAAAACCATCCCTGTATACACTAATTTATTTTAAATCAAAGTTTCAGGTTATTTTCTCACCAAATTGTTCACTTCTAATGTAACTTTTATTAAAAAAAATAAAAAAGAAAACAATGCCGTTCTTTTTATCTTTTTGCAATAGTATCTATTTTTTTTTTTTTTAATTGCCTTCGGCTTACGCACTGATGACCTTTTCCGCCTCTCATCATGTTCTTTTTGTCCTGTTAAGGGAATGACTTGATATTGAAACAATCAAAAAATCTGAAAGTCCGTCTATAGCACCCTTTTTAGACAAACAGATTCCAACTGAATCCAACAAAAGATAATTACTTGTTAGTTAAATCTTGAAGATGCTCGGGCTTTCCATGTGATCAAAAGTTAGATCCCAAAAAAGCTCGAGAGGCTTGCCAGAGACCAGACATTACAACAAAACACAACTACATTTGAGTTTCAAGGTTCTGATTTCTGAGGTTCTTGGAGAATTATCCTTTGCTGTACAAGTTCAATTTAAAATTTTCTGAATCGAAGACTATACAACGCCGATTGCTATAATTAAACAGAATTATTCACACGTGGCAAACGTGTACAAGTGTATCTAAATGTCCAGTAGAAGTTGGTGCAATTCAACATGACCATGTAATATTTAACCGGCTTTTGCAGTAACAGCTCATTTTGTTATCTACAGTTGGCATCTTCAATGTACAGCTGAAAAATTATGTTCTGTCTACACATAGTAAGGCTTGTCTATCTAAAATAAACTTACTAACTTCTCCCCATGTCCCCATGATTGGAGAATGAAGAATATAATCAATTTTTTTTTTTTTTGGCAGAGAAAGATGATTGTAGAACTAGCAGTCCAAAAAAAAAAAAAAAGCGCCTTACCAAGTTGTTTTCAGGTGAATGCCAATAGAAACCTTGCAGGGCTGCTGGGAAAAGCTCACAGGCAACCAAAGCATAAACGATGAGTCCATTCATTCCCATCCATTGAAATATCACCACGGGCTTTTGAAACCGCTATGTCTAGGTATATCTATAATGCCATTCTTCTGTTCTTTCCAAAACAATCATAGTAGGCATAGTAATTAATCAATTCCCTAGATAAATCTGAATAAACTATTTTGTTGTTGCCAAGAAGTAGTTTCGGCTTCGTTTCTTAAAAAATAAATTTTTAAGAAAAAGTTCTATATTTTTTAAAATTTCATTAACAATTTATATAGAAAATAATAAACATCAATCAATAAATAAATTAATTGCTTTTAACTCTTAATAGCAACCTCAAACACACTCTTAACTACCTAAAAATCTATAGGTTCCTTACACAACTTTAGTTTCTAAGCCAGGTTTACTGGTAACATCCAGTTTTTTTTCTCTTCCACAAATTTTTAAACTCTAGGATTGTTGATGTTTGTTAAAGATATGATATGATTATGTAATTATTAGGATTGTTTAGGAGCTTGATTCTAGGGATTAACTTCCATATATAGCTAGTTAGTTTGTATATATATATATAGTACCTTATATATCAATTTGATACAATGAAAATATAGAAACACATTATTTTACATGGTATCGGAATCTCTTGGATCTAGTTGGCTTTAGAATTAATTTGAGAAAATTTGGTTTGAAATTGCCTGGCAGGCTTTGGATTTTTTTGTCACTGGTCAGTGTTTGCATTGGGTTTTTGGGTCACTATTTTAGAGTGACGTTTGATCGACACTGCCGGCACCAGGAGAACCGCCGCCCGCCGATCATCATTTCTGGAGAGTCTGGTCGCCGGCAGAGCCGCAAGTGAGTCACACGTGCCAACAGAAGTTCCGACTCTTCCTCCACGCACCAGCGCGTGGGAGCGCGAGACATCCTTCCGGCACCGATCTTCTTCTCCAGCGTCAACTCCATCCTAACGTCCCTATGCAAACACCTTTTGGGTTTGGTCCTTATTGCATATCGTTTCGTTTTCGGAACAGCGATCTGCTTTGTTTCATCTCTGCTTTGTTCGACAGTTGCGATATGCTTCAGTTCTATTTGTTTTAAAGTTTGGGTGACTTTAAGTTTTGTGAGCTGTTTGAGCATCCACGGTTGTGATTTAAGAAAATATGGCTTCTAAGGTTTTTGAAGTACCAGCATCCGAGTATGCTAAATTTCTCGAATATCAAAAAGCATTAAAATGTTCATCTCATCCTAGAGCTACTATTGCTAAACCAGGTAAAATCAATACACCCTCTTCAAATTCAGAATGGGTTATTGACTCCGGTGCCTCAGATCATATGAAAGGTAATACTAACCTTTCGTCCTCTTGCCGATCACATAATTCTCCTTCTAGTGTCACAATGGCAAATGGCTCTAGTACTAGTGTGTTAGGTTTTGGTTCTATTAAAATAACTCCATCGTTGCCTTTGTCATCTATTTTGTATCTACCAAAATTCACATTCAATTTAATTTCTGTGAGTAAAATTACTCGAACTTTAAATTGTCGTGTCATATTTGAGCATGATTATTGTATCTTTCATAATCAGGTGACGGAGAAGATAATTGGTAAAGGGCATGAATCTGAAGGTCTTTAAATTCTGGATATACCATTATCAACAGCCCTTGCTTGTTCAAGTATGGTCACTCCTTTCAATGCACACTGTAAGTTGGGTCATCCATCTCTCGTTTCATTAAAAAAATTGTGCCCTCAATTTCATGATTTATCTTCCTTAAAATGTGAGTCATGTCAATTTGTTAAATATCATAGCTTACCATCTCTTCCCCGTCTCAATAAAAGAGCTATTTTTCCTTTTGAATTAGTTCATTCAGACGTTTTGGGTCCATGTCCTGTTGTGTCCAAAACTAGTTTTAAATACTTCGTTACATTTATTGATATTTTTCTAGGGTTACTTTGATTTACTTTATGAAAAATCGTTTTGAGTTGTTCTCTCACTTTAAAGTTTTTTGTGCTGAAATAAAAACACAGTTTAATACCTCTTTGCATTCATTGAGGAGTGATAATGCAAAAGAATACTTCTCTAAAGCCCTTCAAAATTACATGCTCAAGAATGGCATCTTGCACCAATCCTCTTGTGTTGATACACCTTCTCAGAATGGTGTGCTGAAAGGAAAAACAGACACCTTCTCAAAACAACTCGAGCACTTCTGTTTCAAACAAAAGTCCCTAAGCAATTATGGACAGAATCTGTTTCTACGGCTTGCTTTCTTATCAATCGAATGACTTCCTCCGTCCTCAATGGTGAACCTCCTTATAGTGTTTTGATTCCTAATAAACCTTTGTTTCCTATTGAGCCATGTATATTTGGAAGTATTTGTTTGTACGTGATGTTCGTCCTCATATGAAAAAATTGGACCCCAAATCTTTAAAATATGTTTTTCTGGGATATTCTCGTGTACAAAAGGGGTACCGCTGTTTCTGTCCTAGTCTTAACAGGTATCTAGTGCCAATTGATATTATATTTCAGGAACATATTCCTTTTTATTCCCAGTCTCATATTTATCCAAGTCAAAAGTAGGAGGATGATGATCTATTGGTCTATATTGTCTCTACTTCAACTTCTGAAACACCACTAACACCATCAGCTCCACTACCCCCACCACCTCCACCACCCCCAAAGCTCCACTACTCCAGAAGACAGGAACTTCCAAAAACATGTCCTGCACTGGTTCCTCTTCGCCATCAGGTTCACCTCCGGATAATATTAATTCAATTTCAGATGATCTTGACCTTCCTATTACTCATCGTAAAGGTAAACATCAATGTACCTGTCCTATTTCTTATTTTATTTCATATAATGAATTGTCTCCTTGTTCTTTTGTTGATTCTCTTGATTCACGTTCTATTCCAATAACTCTTCATGAAGCATTATCCCATCCTGGTTGGCGTGCTGCAATGATAGATGAGATGAATGCTTTAGATACTAATGGTACTTGGGATTTAGTAGATTTACCTGCAGGAAAGAAGACCATTGGATGTAAATGGGTTTTCACAGTGAAAGTTAATCCTGAT
>CAOJBK014801472.1:0-10549 GCA_948294925.1 Codiaeum variegatum
TATATATTTTTTTCATTTAATGATTGATTTTATTTTAGTGCATTACATATATATGTTCCTTAAGTTCTATGTAAGAGAATTTATTCTCAAAGTGTTTGGGAATATGGAGACAGATTCTTTTTGTCACAGACTTTAAAGTAAGTTCATGGTCATAGGATTATTGGTAGGAACATCATTAATCCAGAGAGACTGACACCTCTGTTGTCATCCATGACAAGTATGAGATGCTTGTTATTCTGGAGGTATTGAGTCTCACACTATAGACATGTGATGTTGTGACAACATGTGGACACTCATGAGATGAGTAAGTTGAATATTGACATTAGATGATAGACATATGGGTTTTTATCCACCAGTCAATGTATGATCATCTAGATTGTAATTGTGCATATAATCCTTAAACTTGAGGTGACATGTTATCTAACATATTGGTGGCTATGGTTTGTTATTGCTTACATACCAATGCTAATCAAGTATTGGTATATGGCATATGGTGGACATATTTAGTGGTATGTTGAGATAAGTGATCTCCGAGATAGAATTCATTAACTTGGGTTAACAAGGAAGGAATCCTATGACTTTGGTTATTCTCAATTCACAAATCCTTGGCTAATGTTGTAAAGATTCACTAGAAAGAGTTTCTAGTAGGAATCAGTTTATCGATAATTAGAACCGAATAGAAGTCATATGATCTAGCATTTAGGGTTTGACTATTCCATGACCCTAGCTAAGATTGGGAATCTGTGATGTAGAGATTCTAGTGCATGGTAATTATAATCAAGAGGTCCATGAAATGTCAAGGATATAATCACCGACATTCATTTCCAATTAGGTAGTCATGACATGTAATGCTAGACGTCACTTACGACTTATGGGATTGAGTATGAACTGTGGATTACATATTTAGTATGAAGAAAAGAATTTTCTTTATCACATTGCTAATTAGAATATGAACCTAGTAAGTCACACACCATAAAGCATTTCCCATGGCTTGGCTTTCAAACATGTTAATAATTAATTAAAGAATTTAATTAATTATTAACTTTTTTTGGGTTAGACTTGTAATTAAACTTACAAAGATGCTAGCATGTCTTGAAGTCTAATTTTAATGGGATTTATTCAATTATGTCATAGTTTGTATGAGATATAAATGGGTATGACTAAATTGATATAAACTACGGTAAATGATAATTAATTTACATGAGATGTGATTAATTATTAGCTAAACTGATTCCTAGTAATAATATATCCTAATCACTTTGAGTAATTGATTAATAACTTAGTCAATTAAGTCAAAGGATGTTGAAGCAAGAAGCCATCAGCTTCTATTAACTCTTCCTTAATTTAAGGAAGTTTGGTGAAAAGAAGAATGGCTTTATAAGTAGAGTTGTATCATCTTTTGCCTAAGACAATTTGAGCTCTTCTACTATTGATCTTCTTCTCCAAGTGCTAGAGTGAGAAACTCTCTAAGAGTTAAAAAGAGAAAGTTCAAATTAGACACACCATTTAGTGAGAGAGAGTTTATTTTTGAAGAAAAGTTCTTCAATTATAAACTCTATTTCTAAATCCTTGGGAAGGAGAGTGTGTGGAATCAAATTCCAAATCAAATCCCCAAAGGTCTCAAGTTCTCAAGTAAGAAGCAAGAACTAAGAATTTAGGCAACCAAAAGAGGATTCAAGCTTCTTCAAGAAGAAAATGAGACACATGCCATTAGGACAGCTTCGGTGTGAGTCAACCTAGAGGCTTCGTACTTAAGGAGCTAAACGAAGTAGGGAGTTGAGGTATTTGATACTTTCTAACCCTTCTTTGTTGCTATCGTGTTTTACACAATAATTGGTAGAGAATCCTTGATATTAAATTGGGGTCCAAACTTAGGTTTAGTAATTTGTTAAAGAGTTTAATGAATATCTAAACCTAACCATGCTAAAAGAGTTTTGGCATGGTAAATGTTTTATAAAAGTTTTGAAAATCAAAAATCAAGTTACATCAGATTTTCCACAAAATCATTTAGCTTCCATTTTGAGACTCGATTTGCATCCTTCAATGTTTGTTAGGGTATTTTTTAGTTAGTTAAGCAAGGGGCCCTCTTCAGGTTTAAGGGTCCCCTTATTTTAAGCCACAATTTGGCTTGCAGATTGTGGAGGAATAGTAAGTGCTTGTGTTATTCTCCCACTCATTGTGATGGTATATACTTCATCACCCAAGTGCCTCAAGTCAATAATTACACAATAATAGTCATTTTGGATTGACTTCTCTAAGGAAGGTTAGCCGAATGAGGGTGAGCAATTCGGTGAGATAAACTTCCCTAAGGAAGGCTGGTTCTCTCCAGTGTAGTGGGAATTTCTTAAGTGTATAACATCAGAGATAAGATGTGTAGAATACCCTTCATAAAACTTAACTAGGATTGCATTCACATTATGCTCGGGGTTGATGCCAATGTTTGGAGTAGGTAGAAGAAGATCATCAGCATCAATAAGATATTGGATTTTATGCCTAAAGGCCTTACAATCGTCTTTTTTATGACCTGGCCCCTGGTGATAGTGATATCTTTCTACTATATTGAAGTTTTAGGGTAAAGGATTTGGGATAGGTCTTGGATCTAGAGGCTTAAATGCTTCTTTCTTCAGAATTTCCTTAAGAATAAAACAAAATGTTAACCCTCCAAAGTTTGTGGATTCCCTCCTTTTGATTCAAATGGGTTTGAGAGCCAAAATCACATTGACTCTGCACTCTTTCTGGGTAACATTTGCCTTTCTGAAGTGAGAGGATGAGGTATGGGTTTCATCCTTGATGAGCCCAAAGTCAACCCCATCTTTAAGGTATATGCCAACATTAACTAAAGCTTTAAAGACTAGAAGATATTATGTCATCAGTCTATTTTGATACACAGGTAATAGGTTAATGATGTCAATTTGCTCAGAATTGGTTGGTCTGTTTACCATTTGGGAGGCTTTCTTCCTTCACCTAGTTATGAAAGTAGAGAAGAATTCTTTTGGGAGTTGCTTTATTATTTCCATATCCTTAGATTTAACATCAATATCTTCATTATAAGAATATTTCTTTACAAATTCATCACAGATTAATTATCAGTTCTATTTTTTGGCAACATCCAGCTGTACAAACCAATTCAGAGCCGCACCACTAAGTGACTATTGAAACACTTGAGCAAGGAGCTTACCTTTAATACCCAAAGGGTGCAATGTGCCATCATAAATCCTCAAGCTATTAGAGGGGCAATAAGTGCCATCAAACTTCTCAAATACAGGCATTTGGAACTTGGGAGGAAGCCTGGCATTAGGAAATGGACTCAAACCCTTAATGTTAATGACATTCTCCTTTTTCTTAAAAGTATTAAGGATCTTCTACTTTTCCTCATATTTTTTAGCTATGGACTTGAGTAATGAATGGTCTTAGCTTGCTTTTAGGAAAGGATCCATAGTAGGGTAGTCAGGGTAGTGGTTCCACAGTCAGTTGATGGAGGTAGAATAACCACATCTCTAGTGATAAGGTCTTTCCCTAAATTAGATGAAGTGGATGCATGGTTGGAGGGTTGGATCCCAGATTGAGCCATCATGGCTTGAACTTTACCCAGGATAGTTTACTCTTGGGCTTGCAGTATGGTTGTCACAATCTCTTATTATTTTTGGATAGCCTAATCTTATTTTCTCATGAATTTAGCTAGTATGGAGGCAATATCAGCAGGTGGAACAGGAGCAGTGGGATCAACAATAGTAGAAATAGGTGGGATATCTCCAGTGTTCAACATGGTGACCTTTGGATAAAGAAAAAGGTAGGGTATTAGCTTTTGAAAAGTAAGTCCGATAATAGGAAGGAAGGTTGGTATGAAAAGGAAAGGTAACTTTTTGGAAACTTTTATAGAATAGTTTACTTAGTCCAATTTCATTTTTGATGTAGTGATGCATTCATGTATGTATGCATGAATGAAAAAGGTTTCATGATGATAGATAATTATAGCTTTAGGGTACATGGGACCTAGGGATAACTCTAATCATTACATGAGAGCTTGGTGGTTTAAAGATTCCCCAGTGACTAGAGGTGTGATATACCTAACCACATATGAATCAAGGAGATTCAAGTGGGTCCAGCAGTTACGTACAACCTCATTGTCCCAATCAAAAGGTCGTAGGGTATTCCTTGGAGTAGGATGGTTTCATTATCAGTAAAGCAGTCCCAAGGAGGGAGGCTCACTCGATGTAACTCGCTATATGGGTTTTCCTAAAATAAGGGAGTATGTGAAGTGATGTATGAAGCCTAATTCCATACAATCTTAAGCCAAAATTGTTTTTATCAGAAAAATAATCCACTTAGTTTTGTCAATTTCAAATGTCCCTAGTAGAGTCATTAGCTGTGAGGCCATGTCTGAGCCTGTGGGAATTCCCAGCGTGCCTTCGAGTTTATGGCTCAAGGAAACTGGCCGCGTGGGGTCAGATTGCACATGGCATCATAATTTATAAAAGGTCCTACTTTGGTAAACTCCGCATGAGTTCGTTGGGTGTATGTGTGAAAGTGTTTGAATCACCACTTAATCTTTAGAAAAACTATTTTACTATGTGATCAAGAACCATTTTTGAACTCCATTTTAAGAAAAGCTAACATTTTACCCAATTAATTGTGGAAAAGGTAGGACACGAACCATAGTTGGGTTCGGAGATTCGTGATTTGATAAAAACATTTAGAAAGTAGATTTTTCCATTTTCTAAATAAATTTGGCTTAAAGAAAATTGTATGATATCAGTTAAAAATGAGTTTTTGAGTATGCATGGCATACTTTTATAATGAATGGATAGATATAGCATGCCCGATATGATGTATGAACATGAATAATATGAATGACAATAATAAGGAAAGCGATAGAAAGCATGAATTAAATAGGGGTCCTTCCTATAGCCCGAAGTGTCTAGGGAAGGCCCGCATTCCCAAAGTGAGTAATAATAAAAAGAATTACATTAAAATAATTGGCTAACACAGGGGATCCTGTCTTCAGTCCATAAATCTGGAAAGGGCACACATTCCTCAAATTTAATTACAAATCTAGACTACAATAATAACAAAATGAATAATGAGCATAAAATAAAATACAATAAGCAATACAAAATGAAATATGTGAATAAACAGAAATAAACAAAAGAAAGAAAATAACAAAAAGGAAAGAAAACAATTTTAGAGTTGAAGCCTTTGAATGGCTTGTCGACGTATCCTTTTGAATGGGAATCAAACCCCACATCATTTCCCCTTCTCGGGAAGGGTGGGGTTGTTCTGAAAAATAATGGGTTTTGTTATATGTTCAGAAGCTAATTCATTTTAGATTTTAAAAGAATTAACCAGTTAGGCTATTAATCAATTTTGATTTTGATTATTGAAAACAAAATTTTGTATAATGAGATTACCTAAATAAGATTAAAGGACTTATATTCAAAACCAAAGAATATTATACCATTTTTACCTTTGGCTTACGAGGCTTTGAAATTGGCTTTTATGAAGGCTTGATGAAATCGGAATGGGTCTTCGTTGTGTTCGGAGAGGACTATCTCATGTCTGACTAGAGTGCGGTTTAGTGATATCGAACTTAACGTCTAATCGCAATTACAGAAAATAGAGTGTTTCTTGTGTAATTTTGGTGTTTGAATGTTCGTAAAAGGTGTCTAAAAGTGTCTAAACAATAGTCATAAAGTCTAAAAAAAGGACAAAATTTTAGAAAAAGAATCTAGAAAATTGACTCGAAGGGTCCAATTTATAGAAAATTGTGCCAAAAAAGTTGGGAAATTGGGCCTCATGCGCCTGGGCCAAAACGTGTGTGTTTGGACCTAAACACATGCATTTAGGCTTGAATGCATTCATGAGGCATCCAATGCATGTGTTTGGTCTCAGAATCATGTGTTTGGGCCCAGATGTATGGGTTCAAATTTTCTAGGTCTGATCTAGTATGTTTCGGTTCTATTTTTCGGGTTTGAGCATGATTTGAACCTATGGACTTGTATTGATGGGTCAGATCTGATGGTGTAAAAATATGGGCTTTTCCTTGAAAATAAGTCCGAACATGCATAATTTACCATGTAAACCTTGCAATCTAAAATTTTCATCTTAGGGGCTACCCCCTTGACCCCAGTTCTATTCCTAAACATTTAAGTCTAGTTGAGAGTCATGTGGCAACCGGTAAATCTGGAGGTGAAAAATTAAGGGTTCATAAAGGGCAAATTTTTACACCATGCCCATAAATACCTTATGCCCTACAAACCTCTTAAGCTTAAACCGATGTGTTTCCCTTCCTTGTCAGCATTTAAACCTGGAGAGTCAACTCAACTATTTGCATTGTTATTTCCTTGTTTTGTGCACCATCTTGCACGCTAGTTTTCCTACCCCTTACACTTTTCTACTGCATCTCATAAAAAGTGAATGCTTCCTCAGTAGTTATTTTACTCAAAAAGCCACCAACTGCATTGTCCACTATACCCTGGTTCTAATGAGTGAGCCCATCATAGAAGAATTGATTCAGCAACTAGAGTGGGAAATGATGGTGTGGACACTAAACTTGTAACATTTTAAATCTTTCCCATGCCTAATGGAAAGGCTTGCCTTCCATCTATGAGCACTACACCATAAATGGGCTACAACGAAAATAATGTTACATTGGATAAGATATTTTTAGTCTAATGTGACATCGAATGTAAAAATGTTACAATTAATGTAATAAGTGTTATTAACTATACTCTGAGGCAACACTTTATTAAAGTGTAGCACTATTTGACACCAAACATAATATTTTAAAAATAATATTGCAATTTTATTAAATAAAAATGTTATCCTATATTCCTTTAAAAAAAAGTTGTTGGCCTAGGAAAAAATAATGCCTGCTTAAAATTTTCCATGTCCTCCGAATCTAATTTGGCAAAAATTTCCCTCTTTATATTTATTTATTTTTTTCATTTTAAATTTTATTCCCTCTTTTCCTTTTCATTCTTTTTTTGGTCCCAAACCTCTCAAATCAAGAGAAAAGTAAGAAAATAAAAAATAAATTTCTTTCTTCCCTAAATAAAAACCCTAACTCTCAATCATGTAAGTTCCTAGCCATCATCACTTCCTTACTCATACTATCCCAACCTCTCTTGATGTGTTCAGAATCCACCAATTCTAGCTAATTAAAACCCATCGACGTTGCTTTCGTCCTCATCCTTTAATCCTAAAACACTCAACCTGAACAAGAGTGTGATGTTGAATTAGAATTTGAAATTGAACCTACATCGAGGAAAATTTTGCATCATCCAGGTAAGGCCTACTAATAGCTCTCTCCCTTTCTCTTAGGTCTTAGTCGAAAATTTTAAGATCTTACCAAAAGATTAAAAGTTTTATGGCTTAGAAATTGAGAGAGAAATGGCAGAGATAGAGAGCTTTTCTTTAATTATTGACTGCATTTTTATGTGATTGACTACTTTAGTTTCATTGTCATAATAAATCTTATAATTTTGTTTATTTGTTAGGATTATAGGCTCTACCAAGCCAATAGACTATTCATTACCCGAGCTTTAAGCATGTTATTTTTAGCGATGGTGGTACAGGTAAATTTTTGTTGTGTGTTCATTGAATTTTGATTGATATTTGTTATTTGAAAAGATGAGATTTAATATTTGAGACTAGTGCAAGGAAAACTACATTTTTGAAAAGGCATCTTACTGGTGAGTTCAAGAGGAAATATAAGCATCAGAACTATACTTTAATTTCTATTTTAGTTTCTTTGTTGAGTTATTGTTTACTTGAAAATTGATGTTGAGATAATAGTAATGGTTTTATGTTAAATTGATTATGTTATTTATATTATGCTCAATAACCATTGGTGTGGAAGTTCATCCTTTGGATTTCTCTACCAACTGTGAGGAAATTAGATTCTACTATTAGGACACAATTGGACAAGAGAAGTTTGGTGGACTTAGGGATGGATATTAGTGAAAGTATGGAGCTTTGCTTAAAATGCACATTTTTATTTGATTATTGTATTAGTGAACTTGGTAACTTGTTCATTTATATATGTTTGAAGTTTATACCATTCGGTATTTATCCTTTTATATGCCTACATTGGTTGATAAATGTTTATAATGCTTTGAGTTCTTGCTTTCTAAATATATAAGGCTGTATAAACATTTATCTTTTCTCATATGAGTCACTCATGTTAAATTGGTTTCTTTATTCATTTACCTAACGTTAGAGATTTTAGTTACTTTCATTATTCTTTCAAGTATTAGCAGTTTATAGTTAGTTTCTTAATTTGCTATGAAGTTTTACACCCTCTTTTGAATTCATGTATCAACATTTCCAAATGCAGTATATGCTTTAAACTCCTTGATCAATGAAAGTCTTATTCATTTTTTAAGACTTTAAAAAAAAGTTTCAGTGAATTGAAGTTCCTTTAGTAGAAGCTATAAGGTTAACTGTGTAAGTAAAAAGTTCCAAATTAAAACCCTTAAAGCAATTGTACCTCTTATTCCTTTGTCATTTTAAATATCTGGTCTACTTTTATCTGACATTTACTCTATACCATTTTGCCTATATAGACATTTTCCAAGGTTGTTAGAAATTGGGCTTTAAAAAAGTTCATGAGTGGATAGTATGAAATTCATTCTTTTATCTCCCTCTAGCTTCCTTGAACTCATGAATGTATTTTGTACCGTCAAGTATTTTTCATGTGCCTAAGATAACAATGTAGGATAAGCATGTCTATTATTGGTATTTCCTTCAAAATATTCAGTTGTACTAGATTCACTTCTTAATTGCTTTTCCCTTTTTTTTCTATCTTTTGTGTACTTAATTTAAAATGGTGTTTGATGAGGTACATTTAGTTATTGTATATAAGCAAGTGATTTCACTCTAGTGTACACCACTAAACTTGGTGAAATGGTTACTTATGGACTAGAGTTTTCTAAGAGAGGGGTGAAGCTTATGGGTTTATGTACTAGTGAGGTTAGTTCACATGTTGATACATTAAAGACATTCAAGCCTACTCAGTGAGTTTCTCTTCTCAATCAAATTACTTAAAGATAAATAGAACCTAGCAATCTCGTGGACATGCTCAAAGCATCTTTTCCTCTCTTTTTTTTTAATTTTAAATTTTCTTTTTGTGTTATGAAGTCCTTAACCTAAGCTTGTATTGGATCATTAATATATGTATACATACACACATTAAGAAGTGATTATGAGGAAAATTATTTGACATGATAAGAAATGGGGTTGGCATAACTTTTCCTGTATCTTGTCTGTCTGAATGAATTATGTGCTTCTATTTATTTATTTTCATTTCTTGTCTAGTTCTTAATCCTTCTAAAATATAAACACATACAGGGGGAAGTCTTTCCTTTAAAATCTTATCTTA
The DNA here is from genome assembly GCA_948294925.1 of Codiaeum variegatum. Classification (NCBI taxonomy): domain Eukaryota; kingdom Viridiplantae; phylum Streptophyta; class Magnoliopsida; order Malpighiales; family Euphorbiaceae; genus Codiaeum; species Codiaeum variegatum. The sequence continues at coordinate 9,380 of CAOJBK014801472.1, forward strand.
ATCAGTACCTAACCCTTCATTTGGCATTCAAAAGTATTCGTCCTCTCTAGTATGCCATGAGAGGTTTATCAGCTTACATAATTGTGTTATCCAGCTATTCTCCTTTTACTACCTTTCATTCCCTAGTTTTGTTTGTCTTGCTTTGGTTTACCACTTGATGCATAACCAAAATTTTAGAATTTGTAGGAGTTATTTCATGTTAGTGTAGCATTTTCCAATTAGGATTATTTTATATTTTTATTAAGTTAAACTTAGAATAGTCAAGTCCTACTTCTATCAGGATTTACTGTTTAAGCCTTTACTCTAGAATAATCCTGTTAAAATCTTATTCTACATTGGAATTATATTTTTAACTTGTTGGATCTTTTGCTTTGCATAGCGCTGATTTTTCAGAAATTAAGTAATAATGATCAGATTTGAGTGTTCTATTTTCCTAGTTGTGTTGCCACCAATTCTAGCCTATATTGGTTGGTGATTTAGTCTTTTCATATATCATACTAAAAATAAGTAAAAAAATAAGATGGATCCATTTTTTAGTGCTATTTGTTGGCTTTTTCAATTCATACATTTGAAAAAGGAAAATTCCTATTCTTAATTATTGGCAACACATAGGATATAAATTATAGAATGGAAGGTGACAGACCATATTTTGCTTGAATTTATTAATGGTTTTCATTTTTTGGTGAAATATGTGGAATTTAATATATTACTTTAGCATGCAGGTTAATTTTTTCCTTCTGCTAATACTCATTTGTGTACAGGAGGATGAAAGGCAGTAATGAGACACTTTGATTGGCCAGAAAAGAAAGCCGAAACATTGGGAGAAGCAGCATTTGGATATAACGATTTGAAGAAATTAGAACTAGAAGTGCCTTGTTACAAGGATGATCCTACAATTCCTTATGACATTGCATTAAAGAAAATGCTCACTTTATCCGAGAAGTAAGAACCTCAATTGATTTTGTTTTGGGTTTATTTTTTAAAGTAATCATATCTGCTTGCTACAAATTTGATAGTTAGAAGCAGTTAAGATAGTGGAATTCTATAAATTTTATTCTTTACATTTGATTACTTTTCATATGGTCCTATAGGCTAAACTCCTTGAATATGATTCACTTGATTATGAATAGTGTCTTTGATGTGAATTTCACATTTTCAGACTCCAAATTA
>CAOJBK014802760.1:0-16111 GCA_948294925.1 Codiaeum variegatum
TAGAGGATTTAGTCATTTATAAAACTCTTTGACTAATGCCTAAACCCTATGAAAGGACCCATAAATTCAACCATGGATAATCTTACCAATTGTGTGCAAAACACAAGTTGAACAAAGAAAGGGTAGAAGCAAAAATACCTCTAGCCCTTCTTCGTTAAGCTCCCCAAATGTGAAGCCTCTAGCTTGAGACATACCTAGATTTTTCCAAAAGCTTGTTCTCCAATTCTCTTCAAAAAGCTTGAATCTCCTCTCATTGGTTTCCCGAATGATTGATTCTTGCTCCTTTACTTGATAATTTGAGACTTGAGGATGGCTTTGGACTTTGAAGCTACTCACACTCCCTTCCCAAGGGTTAATTGAAGATGATTTTGTTCTTAAATAAATGCTCTTCAAAATAAATTTCCTCACTCAATTTGGTGTAAATTTAAAGCTTTCTCTCTCTAACTCTTAGAGAGCTTCTCTCTGTAGCTCATTGGAGAAGATGATAAATAGTTGCTCCATCATCTTCTAATTGAGTGTGAATGAGTATGTTAGACAAAAAGATGATACACTTTCCTATTTATACCCATACTTCTTCCAACCATTTTTGCTTAAATTAAGGAATCATGTTGGAAAATTATGGTTACTTGTTCTAGTTGATATTTGACTAAATGATTAGTCACTTAGTCAATTAGATTAAGCATATAATTAGTAGGAATCATCTTTAAACCTTAATTAATCACATCTCATTTGGATTAAGCTAACATCTCATGTTAAGCTTAATATTTTAATTGTTTAATCAAAACCATTTCAATTAGTCATACCCATTTATATCTCATATAAACTAAGATTTAATTAAAAATTTTCTTTTTATGAATTAAACATCCAAAAATGTTAGCATCCTATAAATTTAATTACATGTTTAATTCTATCATCATTAAAAATTAATTAAACTCTTTAATTAATCATTAATATGATATATACAAGCTAATGGGAATAACCATTTGTTATGTGATTTACTAGGTTCATGTTCTAATTAGCAATGGGATAAAGAAAACTCTTTTCTTCCTACCAAGTGTGTTAACCTAATTCCACACTTAGTCTCGTAAGTTATGAGTGACGTCTAGCATAACATATCACGACTACCCAATTAGAAATGAATGTTGGTGATCATATCCTTGACATTAGCATGGACCTATCGATCATAATTAGCGTGCACTTGAATCCCTTATTATGGATTCCCGATATCAGCCAGGGTCATGGAAGAAGTCAAACCTTATGTGCTAGATCATATGACTTCTATTCGGTATGAGTTCTCAATAAACTGGCTCCTACTAGAAACTCTTTCTAGCGAACCTTATCCACTCTGGTCAGAGATTTGCATATCAAGAACAACCAGAAGTCATAGGATTCCTTCCTTGGTTATCCAAGTTAATGAATCATTTCTTGGTTAAACATTTATCCATATATACCACTGATTATGGCCACCACATTCCATATACCAATACAAGACTAGCATCGGTATGTAAGCAGTAACAAACCATAGCCACCAATATGCTAGATAACATGCCATCTTAATTCTAAGGATTATATGCACAATTATGATCTAGATGATGTGATATTGGCTAGTAGGAAACAATCCATGTATCCATCTTCTAACGTCATTATTCAATTTACTCATACCATGAGTATGCTCATGTGTTGTCATGATATTAAATGTCTGTAGCATAAGACTCACTACCTCTATATCAATAAGTAACTCATACTTATCATGGATGACAATAGAGGTGATAGTATTCCAGATTAATGGTGTCCCTACCAAAAATCCTATGACCATGAACTACTTTTAAAGCATATATTAAAAGGGCAACCTATCACTCATATTCTCAAACTTTTTGAGAATAGATTCCCTACAAAATACTTAAGGGACATATATGTGTTCGATAAAAGGAATGCTTTCACTTAAAGAACATATATACTAAAGCTAGTAAGGTTTTTATTTACATTCACAAGCTGAGTGTAAGCTTTAGGACATACAATCCTAATACTTCTAACCTTTTCTCGTTGATCAGGTTGAGTTGATCATAATAAGCCTGTTGCCAGTCAATTTCAGAGACCTGGGATTCTAGAAGAACCTTTGTTGTCTAAATCTCTAACTCTATGGGGAGGACTACTTCCATTCCATAGATTAATGAGTAAGGTGTGGCTTTGGTAGCTGATTTGTATGTAGTTCTGTACCCGAGAAGGGTGTTTGGCAAGTGTAGATGCCAATTTTTATGGTTACTAATCATCTTCTGAAGCATGTTTTTCAAGGCCTTGTTGGCAGCCTTAACTGCACCATTGGTCTGAGGTCTGTATGGAGAAGACCTATGGTGTTGTATCTTTTTTTTCTTCAAGATGACAACTACTTCCTTCTAGAAATGGGAACCATTGTCTGAAATGATTTTGTGTGGGACATCATACCTTGCGATGATGTTTGTCTTGATAAATTGAGCCACCTTCTATGAATCCATAACTTGGTAAGGTGCAACGTCCACCCAATTGGTGAAGTAGTCAATGGCCACCAAGATGTATTCATGTCCAGTTGATGATTTCGGAAAAAATTTTCCGATGACATCAATGCCCCAAATAGCAAAGGGCTAAGGAGTTGTGATCGGGTTGAGTGGAGAAGAAGGGTGCTTTTGAAGCTTGGCATTTATGGCATCTCTGGGAAAATCGTGCACAATCTTAATTCATGGTGAGCCAGTAGTAGCCTTGGTTCATGATTTTGTGTGATAAAGCACATCCATTCATGTGAGGGCCTTCTTCCCCACCATGGATTTCCTCTATGAATCTGTTGGCTTCTTCCTCAGAGATATACCTTAGGTGGATGCCACTCTAAGTTTTCTTGTAAAGATTTTCACCTCTTGGGATGTATCCGCTAGCTAATTATCTTATGGTTCTCCTTTCTAACTCGAAGGCTCCCTCTGGATAGGTACTCTTTGCAAGATAGTTGTAGATGTCCTATTACCAAGGCTTCTATTCAACTTCCTGAATACTTAGGCAGTGAGATTGAAAACTTGGTTCATGTTTTATGTTTATCGAAGTAGGATGGATAAGGAACCCATCGCATATTTCTATCATTGATGTCAGAGTTGCCAGTGCATCGGCAAATCTGTTTTGTGTTCTAGGCAGATAGTGGACAGACAAAGCATCAAAGCTAGCTGCTAACTCTTCGAGTCGCTTATGGTAAGGAACCAACTACTCCTATTTTATTCTCCATTTTCCCAAGGCTTGAGAAACTATGAGGTTTGAATCTCTGTACACCTCCAGGTTCTTGATTCCAATTTGAATAGTTGATTCCAACCTAAAGACATAGGCTTTGCACTCATCTTTATTATTTGTTACCTCAAAATCCAGTTTAATTACTAGAGGTAAGCTTTCACCGGCAGGCATAAGGAACATTATCCCAGTATCATATCCTTTATTATTGGCTACTCCATCAAAGAATAGTTTCCATGGCTCATCTTGAATGAGTAGAGTGTCTTCATCAGGAAATTTTGGCTCTTCCCAATGGTCTTCCGTCAGGATGGTTACCAGTTGGTCAGCAATGACACCACCCTTGATGGCTTTCCTTTGAACATATTTGAGGTCATAGGTTGCTAGGATTTCCACTTGTTGTCCTCCATATTTTGATGATTCCAAAATTTTTAGTGTAGTTATTCGTTTAAATGAAATACATTTGTCAAAATTGCATTCGATTGAGCTTATAATGAACATAATGCATTAATGAATGTTTCTAATACTTAAAAAATGTGATAATACACTTTGAATGTACTAAAAAACATTTTAGAATCAAAGTGTTGTTGAAAATGCAGAAAACAGGTGCATACGCCCATATGCATTGACCCATACGACAATATGCAGTATTGGATATGACCTTATAGACCCAATTCTATATGCCCGTATGCCAGTACAGAATAGTTCTAGACTTCTAAAGCAAGTTGGATATGCCCGTATAGATTCAACTCTATACGCTCGTATGCCAGTCCAGTAAAGATTTAAAATTCTAGGGTTTTGGGTATGCCCGTATGCATAGGGGAGCATACCCCCGTATGGACTCCAATGACTATTTAATTTTAAATGCAACAACCAGATATGCCCATATCAAAGTAAGCCCATACGTCTGTATCCCCCCTAACAGTGACTGAATACAATGACATCATTTGTATAATCTGAACATTGGAGAGGTGTTTTTGGGCCTAGTTTGGCACAAGTACATAAAGAACATTCAAAAATAAAGTCAAGAGATGAAGAATACTATTCCATTGAGATCATTAACATTTGTTCTTGCTTTTCATTGTTCTACAAGCTTAATCATTTCTCATTTTCTTAAACCCCTATACTCATTGTAATCTTTAGGTGTAAGGAAGTCCTTTATCTAGGTTCTCTTTTGAATATTCTTATCCTAGCTCATTGTAAACAAGTCTTTTGACTTAAAACTCTTATAAAAATACTTGATTGGGAATAGTTGACTCCAATCATTGTATTGGGCGAAGTTCTGTATAACTAGAAGCTTGGAGGCTTCAAAGTGAAGATGGTGGAACCTCAATCAGTTGGATTGAAAGAGTGGACATAGGAGGAGGACTCTGAACCACTATAACTGAGCAGTCTCTACTCTTTCTCTATTTACTTACTATTTATTTTGAATGCTCTGTTTTACTTGTGAATTGGTGATTTAAAATTGTTTATTTACACACTCAAATTTTTCAATATCATTCATTTTAAGTTATTAATTATTAATCACTTAAAAAAGATTTTGAAACTCTAAAATTTTATTAACTTGATTTAAAATCTTTAAAAGTTTCTAAACACCAATTCATTCCCCCCCCCCCCCCTCCCCCCTCCATTCCCTTTGGTGTCCATATTTGGGACAACACCATCCATCTAGCCATCTTACTATCAAGGATAGGTTTCTCCATTAGGTACTTGAGTGGACTTTGGTGAATGAGGACATGTGTGATGTATGCCCCCAGATAATGTCTCAGCTTATGACATACCCATACCAGAGTCAAGAAGAGTTTTTCAATGTAATTGTATTTGAGTTCATGTGTCAATACTCTCTTGCTCAAATAGTAGATGGCATGTTCTTTATGATAATCTAAAGCATTTTGTGCCAGCATGGAACCCATGGCTTCATTATTAATTATTAGGTAGAGTAGTAATTGTTTGCCATACCTCGAAGGTTGTAGAACTGGCAGATTTAGGAGGTACTATTTGATCTTTTCAAAAGCTATTGACATTCCTCATTTAACTAATTAGAGGAATTCTTCTTCAAGATGTTGAATATAGGACCATAGGTGTCTACTAATTGATGGATGAACCGGCTGATGTATTGGAGGCGGCCAAAAACCCCTTTATCTCCTTTTCTGTTTTAGGAGGTGGCATGTCAAGGATTGCTTTGGACTTATCAAGGTCTATTTCAATTCCTTTCTCACTGACCATGTGTTCGAGGAACACTTTAGATGAAACTCCAAATATGCACTTGGTTGGATTGAGATTGGGGTTGTACTATCAAAGTCTAAGGAAGAACTTCTCCAGTACTTATAAGTGTTGTTCACTGGTAGTGATTTTGACTACTATGTCATCAACATAGACTTCTACTTCTCTGTGCATCATATTGTGGAAGATTACAGTGGCCATTCTCTTATAGGTGGCACAAGCATTCTTTAGTCTGAAAGGCATTACTATGTATTAGTAAGTACCCCATTTTGCGATGAAGGTTGTTTTCTCCTTGTTCAGAGGATGTATCGGGATCTAATTGTATTTGATAGCCAAATTAGTTAAGGAAACCATTTTTGAATCGGTTAATGGGTCTACCAGTAAGTCGATGTGTGGCAGAGGAAAATCATCCTTGGGACATGCCTTGTTCAAATCTCGACAATCGACACACATTCTGACTTTCTCGTCCTTCTTTGGCACTGGAATGATATTTTCCAACCATGATGGATAGCTGATTGGTTCGATGAACTGATGAGACTATTTCTTAGAGACCTCTTCTTTGATTGGAATGGACCAGGCCAGCTTCATGCGCCTGAGTTTTTTCTTGATTAGCTTGCAATCCCAATAGGTTGGAATCTTATGGATGACGATGCTTGGATTGAGTCCAGTCATGTCACTAGGTTTCCAGGCAAAGCAGTCTTCGAATCTCCTGATGATGGATTTTGTATCCTGTTTGTTTGACTATGCAGATGCAATGTATGTATTTTTAGGAATGTGATACACTTCCGCCGCAACATCCGCAAGTGCATGGGGTCGTATCAAGTAGTATAACCAGTGAATATCGATATCGTTCTTCCAAAGGATTGGACAGTTCAATTAACCAAACACTAGCTCAATCACCTAGACTATTGTCTAGTTCACAAATGATTATTTTGAATAATGATTAAAAAAAACTAAATTAAACCTTGAAACTAAATTGACTAATTGACAAGCTATTGGAAATTGAACACAAGAATAAGATTCAATGAGAAAACGTCTACCTAAACTTCGACTTGTATTTAACTATATTGAATGGATAACTAACAACTCAATGAAAATCTGAAGTAATCAACAAGTGAGTTTTCAAACAAAAAGTAAGTTTGAATCTTTCTCAAGCAAACAAACCCTAATTCCTAAGTATAGATTGGGAATCTCTTCTCATAACCAATCAAGTAGGAAAAGCATTAAAAACAAGTGAAATAAAACATTACCCTAGGAGTCCATACTTTTATCTCTAGCAAGAATAGCAAACCTAACTGATTTTGAGTGTTCAAAACCTAACTTTCTATCTCTAGCAAAGAATAAGTAACAATGGTCATCAACAAACATGTATTGAAGATGAAAAGTGTAACAATATTAATCAAAATCAATACTTGGAGAAAACTATAAACATTCATTGAGAAAAGAGCTAATTAATCCATACAAATATCAAATACTAATCTAATATAGGTTGATTAAATGAATTTAGTTCATAACTATCAAAAGATCACAACCTAAAATAAAAGAGAAGAAGAAAAGTGCTAAGAAATCCATATGATCTCTCAACATCTCTACCCAAAACCTAAATAGCTTTGTTGAATCTTCAGGAAAAGTGATTAAAACTTGATCTTAATGTTGTAATCTCTCTTGAATCATCACTCTTGATGTGTTTTCCTCAAAAAATGGCTTTTCTAAGGTTCTAAACTCATAAAACTCAAAATAGTCCCAAAAGTATCCAACTCCCTTTCTTTTCGGCGACAATCTGACTTTTATAGTGTTGGAGAATCGGAGGTCACGAGCAATCCTCATAGGCATGAACATTGCCCGTAATATTAAAAAGTCCTTGAGAAATAGTAGGCAGCAGAGTGGTCACAGGTAATGCTCACGGGCGTGAAGATTTCCCGTGAGCCACTTGCTGCTCACTGGACAAAAAATGCACTTTGACAATTGGGTCATGGTTAGTCCTCATAGGCATGACCATTGCTCGTGAGGTGCTAGATACTTTGTTTTTTCTCTGTTTTGGCTCCATTTTCGCTCCCTTTCTTGACGTTTCACTTCGTTTAGCTCTGATCAATGATTAAACAAATATAGGCTGAAAACACACCTAAACAAACAAATCAAATGTAATTGGACTAAGATAATGGCTAAGAAATGATGTAAAAACTAGGTATAATTTACCATTAATTTTTATAAAACTAGTTAATTTTCATAATAATTAAGAAACCGTTTAACTCCATTTTTATGAAAAATGATGTTTTGCCCAACTCCATTTTTATGAAAAATGTTGTTTTGCCCAATTTTATTAGAAAAGGTGTGCCTCAAACCAAAGGTGGATCCAGAGACCGTGATTGATAAAAACATTTTTACTTTAGAAAAATATTCCATTTTCTAAATAATTTTGGCTTAAAACTGATTGTATGGTTTTGGTTTAAAAAAGGAATTTTCGTGTATGCATGGCATACTTTCATGATGTGTGAATAGTTATAGCATGCCAGAATGATACATGAACATATACTACAACATGAATGACATTAATAGGGGAAAAGCAATAAAAGGAAGAAAAATAAACAAGGGTCCTTCCTTTGGGTCTGAAAGGTTTTAAGGAAGGTACACATCCCTAAATAAATGAATTGAAAAGCAATATAATAAAACAAATAAATACATCAAAAATAATAACAACCAAGGAGATCCCTTCTCCAGTCTAAAAAATCTGGAAATGGCATACATTCTACAAAATAATTATAGAATCATAACATAAGTAATGGTAAAAAAATACAACGAAAATAATACAGAAAAAATATAAAAATAAATCAAAATGAAAACAAAATAAGAAAAAGGAGAAAAATATTTTAGAGTTGCAGCCTTAAAACGGCTTGCCGGCGTATCCCTTTGAATGTGAATCAAACCCCACATCTTTCTCCCTTCTCGCGAAGGGTGGGGTTGTTATGAAAAATAGTGGATTTGGTTATTATGTTCAAAAGCAAATTCGTTTTAGATTTTGAAAGAATTAACTAGAAGGCCATTAATCATTTCATATTTTGATTAATGAAAAATTGAAATTGAATAATTGAATTTTGCTTAAGTCAATTTTAAGGGCTTTTAATTCAGAACCAAAATACTATATCATTTTTAGATATACTACTTTTGGCTTTTAGGGCTTTGGAACCAGAGGATTGGACAGTTTGATGAAGCCGGATTAGGTCTCTGTTACGTTCGGAGAGGTCTGTCCGAAAACTGACTAGAGGATGATTCATTAATTGTGAATTGAGTGACTGATAGGATGAAAAAAATTTGGTGTTTCCAGTCTAAATTTTTGTGTTTAGAGGTGTTTGTGGCAGTGTCTTAGTGTAAAAATTGTGTCTGTAAAATGATTTGGTAGAGATTTAGTGTGAAAACTTGTCCTGAAAAATTGACCTAGGAAGTCACATTTATAGAAGATCGTGTCGAAATGTCAAAAAATTGGGCCCAGTGCATCAGGCCTCTGGCTTATGCATTAGAGCTAGGATGCATGCATTTGAGGCTTGACACATGCGTTAGGCCTCAAACACATGCGTTTGGGCCTTATCACATGGGTTTGGTTCACAAGGTCCGATCTAGTCCGATTCGATTCAATTTTTTTAGTCTGTTTAAGGTCTGATTTGAGCGCTGTTTGAACCTATGGGCTCATATTGACGGGCTGAACTTAATGGTGTAAAAATATAGATTCACACTAAGATGATAAAAATGAAAAAAAAAAAAACAAAAAAATATATATGGTTTACCTTTTGCTCATCACTGATAAAGGTCCATCCCAAGCCATCAGAAATGTTCAAATCACTGAACAATTTAGTGATAAACCAATCTTAGTTGACATTATTCTCATACAATACAACCTCCAAAGCAATAGGGTACATCTGATTATTGTCATCCCTACCTATGGCAGTTAGAATGGCTCCTCCTAACAGTGTCTTCAAAAAAGCTCCATCCAAAGAGATCATTGGCTTACATCCATTCATAAAACCTTTCCTAAGGCTATTAAAACAAACATATATCCCTCTAAACTCAGACTTCCCATCAACAATCTAACATTCAAAGTCAAAGGTACCTTCTTTATCTAATATTTTTAACTCCCTAAACATATGACATAACCCTAGCATAATGTGCATCCACAAAACCTCTTAGCCTAGGTATAGCTACTTTTTTTTCCCTATAATAGGTAACCTTATGTACATTTAGTGAATATCTCTTCATCATATCATCAGGCATCTCACTTATTGTGTAATGAGGTTTCCTTTAAAAAGTGTTAAGATACTCCCTTGCCAACCATTTCGCATTTGCCTTTTTATTACTCATGACCCTATTACATTTATGTTTATCATGGATAGACTTAATAATGAATGCCTTCTTACCCCTAACCAATGATGCATAATCCCTCCAAGGACATCTCCTACACCTTGCTTCCATTTTATCTACTCATGTTCTTTTCCAGTCGCATCCATAACCATTAACCACAACATATGATTGAATGACCTGCCTAAATTGTTCAGCATTAGTGAAAACTAAACTAGGAACCCTATCCATACTAGCATGGTCACAATTGGAGTTATAAACTACCTTTTTAACCCTTGCTTTTTTCTTAACCTCCAAGTCATCAACATTACTACTGACTAGAGTCTCCACCTTATCTTCAGAATTTGGGTATTCAGATTCACTTGATCTATCCTTTTGGCCCTAAGAAGTTTCTTCACCATCTTAGGGTTGAGAAGTCCCTTCAATAGCTGGGTTTACTATCCTCTTCTTTGATTCAATATCCAAAGCAAGACCATAACCATGGTTATCTTCCACTGTCCTAAACTTCTGTAGGTTTTTCTTAGCTATAACATGCTTATCATCTTCATCAAAATCAGTTATATATGTTTCACTGCACATAACTTCATCTGGATCTAGAGAATAATCCTCATCTTTAGATTCATCATAACCTGAATGCTCTCCATCTACAATTGCATCAGTAGGTTGTTCCTATTTAGTTTTGATTCCCATTAGTTGGTTCATCCATCTTAGCTTCATTTCCATTTATTGCATCTCCTATTCCATCTCCCATTCCATTTACATTCAGTTTTCTTGTTACAAGTTCATTACAATCTGGATCGATGGCCTCATTTATTTCTATTGCAGGTTCATCAACCTCAGCTTCATCTACTTGAGGTTCATTTTGATTGCTTCTGTTTCAGCTTCCTTAACCTCAAGTTCATCAACTTCTAGAATTGCAGCCTCATTTTCGTGTTCCTTAGCTATAAGTGATGTAAAACTAATGGGTAAAATATCCTCATATACCACATTGTTACTAGTCTAAGTTACATTTTCTGCCTCAACATAAACCTTTATAAACCTAGCCTCACTCCCTTCAACTACCATTTTCCCGAACTCATCCTCTATCTTAACATACTCCAAGCTAAGTTTCTTACTAAAAGGGCAATATTGCCTAGGTGGGTAAAATCCAACATTTAAAAAGTTTGAGTAACCAAGTCTTTTCACTAATTCATCAGATCTCTCCATTTTCATACCTAAATCAAAGTCCACAGTCACATAATCACCTCCCTCATACAAAACATAATCACTATTAAACCTAAACTTCTCTTCATGTTGAAGTTCAACAAGAAAACATAGATAAAAGTAAATTCACTATGTGCATGAACAGACATTGTAGAATAAAAAAAAACCCTAACTCTATTTAAATATTTCTTCTGTGAAAAATAGAGCATGGACCACAAACCAAACCCAAAAAAAAAAAAGAAGCATAAACGAAAATCTAAAAAAAAATTACCTCCTTTGTCATTTCTTCTTAAGAGCCATTATGCTCCAAATCTCCATGCAATAGCTACTAAGAACGGCATGGCAAATTCCTCTTTATAGGACCACAATGCTTGATTAAAGCCAACAAGACCAGATTTAAAAATTAATAAAAAAGATTAAAAATCTCTTGATGTGGGGTAACAATTACAAAGCTATGGGGTTATAGTTCAATGTCTTTTTTCGAATAATGAGGAATAATGGCAATTGTTGAAGAATAAAGTGGGAGTTATGTGGGGAACAACACATCTAATGGGTTCTTTCAAAAACCCTAGGCTAATTAATTTATATATAAAACAAATAAAGGCACCATTTTGTTATGGGAAGTTCATTTTTTTAATGTGACTAGATGCCCCCTTCCTAAATAGGACTAATGAGTTGCCACATGTGCCTTTAACATCAACTCAGGTGTGTACCTCATGAGCCTTGGATAGATTTGAAAGTAATTGAATAGTTGGCTACCTATTTTGAAAGCTAAAAAAGTTCAAGGTAGAATTGACAATGGACCTATAGTTGGTGGTATATATGGTTATTCCTTTATTAAAACTCTAGATTGAAGCAATTTCGTATTAAAAAAAAAAAACTCCCACAATACCTCCAACACCATAACACTAAACCTATATGGTATTTTTTATCCTAAGTATGAAATTGAAATAACTCTACTTATCAAGTCAAGAAACACATTTACCACACAAAAAAAAAGTTAAGAAACATATTTAATAAGTAAAAAAAAAAGATCGCACAGTGATTGAAATATAGAAGTTTGAATTCACTTTTAATTTTACTATACACGTAGCAATAATCAACTTAACTCTATAAAACTCAATAATCTAGGCATACAAAGCAACAAACCGTTCACAACATAAGACAAATAGCATTGAATTTCATTGATGGAATTGATAGAATTAAAGGCAGTAGGTTCTTTGGGGGAAAAAATAGAATTTAAGGAAGCAAGTGATCAAAAGAATGAAAAATGAAATTAAATGACAACAATACCCATTTTAAACTATAAGCAATCAGAAAACATGGGTGCGTTTCTCCAGGCTTAAAGTCATTAAAGTGCATCATTTATAAAGCGACATTGTTTTCTCTAACACATTTGAGTCATCCTACGAAAAATGCCTTGGCTAAATGAAAATACCCCTTAAAGAACCATTCAAAAGACTAAAAAAGGCTTTACATTAAGGATATCACAAAATCACCATGGCCAATTTCATTGTTCACAAACATAACTTCTTTATTATGTAGTATAGATTTAAAGGACATGAGCCCGATTTAACCCAAAAAAACACAGTTATCTTTCTCAATTTAATGTAAAAAACCCACATTTTACAAGATTTAAAAATCAAATAATTGCTAAATCTAAACCTTCATTGTTCCCTCTTACTGACGGCTGAACCATCACCATTTTCACCATAAATATTCATCAAAACAATGCTTGCTCAACATAAAAGAAAAACAAAAACACAATGTCAATATTTCATATTGATCAAAGATATTTCATAGTCAGAGGTTGTTTAATAAGAATCAAAATTGTAATTGTTTTTTTAACTTTTATGTTTAATTTATTATTTTTTTACCTGATTCAGTTAAATAACATAATGGGTATTTATAAATTCTTTGATGAATAAAAAAAAGGTTCCATTGATTTCTTATATTAATGGTTTTTAAGTAAAAATAATTAGAGATTTTGTATTCTAGGGTTTCATGTGTAGAAATTTCTTAAAGATGAACTTTCAATAAATTTGGGGCAGAGGATTAGAATATATCACTAAAGGAGTATCATAAAATCAAAACAAAAAATGAAAAGAAAGTGGAAAAACAACAAGATAAGATGAGCAAGACAGTAGTGAAACATAAATTTTTTTAAAAACTAATACAACGTGAAGTTGCTCAACCTACACATGCTTTAACTAAACATGCTCAAGCTGCACTCCTCAACTTATCGAAATTCCAAATGAATCAGAAAATGATGAAAATCAAGTGTAGAACAAGAAAAAACAAATCAAGAATTTGAAAATCAAAATGAAATTGCTAGTGAAGAAGAAGAAAATCAGGATCAACAACATGGTGATACTGAAGATGTTGATGAAGAATTGATTCAACCTTTGAAAATAAAAATGTCACCAAAATGATTGTACATGTTGATCCAAAGTTTATCCAAAGAACAAATAGACGTAGTAAGAAAAATAGGCTTTTGGAGGATTCTTATATTTGGAAATAAAAGAATTAGACAACAAAGTAGATATCTACTAGAGAATTTTGACTTCAGTTGAAAAATAATCATATTAAAGAGAGATCAGTTTGAGTTGACATCAGACGATGTTTTTTCAATCTTTGAACTGCCAAAAGGTCCAAGAGAAGTGATAGAAAGTGGAAGAAAAAAAGATCTAACAAATAATACAAAGACTTATTAGAAAATTGATGAAAGATATGGAAAGTGAAAAAAGGAGGTCCAGTGACAACATCAATGAATGAAAAATTTAGAAAAAGAAAAATTTATGGAGAACACTTCAAAAGAGACTCCATAGTGTATATAGTGTCCATTATGATTAAGGGATATCAACATCAAAAAAAATGATTAAGGTATATCAAATGATAATTTGTAATTTTAAGATCTTCTATTCCTTAGTCAATAAGAATGAAGTTAAAGAGCTCAATTGGTATCATTATAGCCTAAAGAGTTTGTGTGATATTGTTCAGTATGGGAAGAAAGATAAAGAAAAAACACTTCTCATGACTTATCACATTCCTCAATGTGAGTATTTGATCTATTTTAACATAAATGTATATTTTCCTTATAATTAATGAATATTCTTATACAATACCAATGAATACTTTGAAAAACACACATATTTCCTGTGAAAACTTAGATGAATTTAAAATAGTACTTTATATATAATTTATTTAAAATTAATATAGAAATAATTAATGAATAGTTTGATACAATTGTAATGAATATTATATAAAAAATATTAATATGTTTTGTGTAAATTTAAAATATTATTTGTTGGATCTAATATAATATAAAATTATATTTTAGTTATAATTAATCAAATTTTTTACTACTAAAATGAATATTTTGACAAAAATATATATAATTGCTTTAAAATTTTAGAGTTATTTTGATGGTGGTTAGTCATCAATGCTCACCTTTCATCGTCATCCACCACCACTTGTCATGCATTGTCACTTGAAAAGCTATAAAAAAGATAGAGATATGAGGATACTTTCTTTATTTATTTTAATTATTTAATTATTTTTTATTAATTAATAAAAATTTTAATTAGTCTTTTTTATTTATCAAGTATTTTAATTATTTTTTTTATTTAGTTAGAAATCTTATTTGGCAAGTTTTGTATTACTTTTTCTTGTTTATATAGGATTCTTATTTAGCAATCTAAGTCTCTGTAAATACTTAGCATTGTAACAATTTTTAGAACTTTTTATCAATTATAATAATTAAAACTAGCAAATTTTACTATAATCTCTTTAAGATTGTTTATATTTCTTAATTGAGATATTTTATTAAAAATTTGTTCATTTGAGGATCTTCACGTGTTACACACTATAACAGGTGGTATGAGAGCGGAAATTTACCCAATTAGATTGCTCATGATAATGGTGGTAACTGACTCTATGATGGAGATCAAGTGTTAATGACTGTTTGGAGAGCAATTGAAGAACATAAAATGTCAACTCATAATATTGACGACAGTTGACAAAATTTGTTGGATAACTATGCATTTAATTGTCAGGATACGTTCAATGGAATGGAAACAATGCATTGAATCAAGCAGGAGGAGAAATGGACCAACCATTGAATCAATTCCTCAAGTACTTAAAATACCTATTGGAGATAATATAACTCACAATCAATATGTTCACAGAGGTATTCCTAATTTTAGATATATTTTTTATTTTGATGGTGATTTTTATGAGATAGGTTTTGTAAAGTGGGTGTTTGATTTGGAGGTATATTTTGATTACCATGTAATTCATGGGATAGAAAATGTTAAAATTATTTTCATGAAATTAATAGATGATGCTTTAGAATGGTGGTTTGATTATAAAAAAAGATATGGTGAAATTTGTTCATGAATGAAGATGAAAAATTTATTAGTTGATAAATTTTATCTTAGTTGTCTTGTTTTATACACTACAAAAAATTAATTATTTACCGATCTATTTTTCTTGGTAGGTAAATGCGAGTATTGGATCGGTAAATAAGTTTACCAATCCAATTTTTTCACTTACTAATAAAAAAATTGGATCAGTATTTATCTCGTCACAAAATTAAATGTTACCGTCCAAAATTTATTACGTCAGTAATTAACGACCCAAATTTTGGTCGGTAAATAAAAATATTGAGTCGATAGGTTTTTTTTTAAATTCATTCCTTTATCGACTAATTACCAACCAAAATATTGTGCTAGTAATTTATCTATCAAATAAAATGGGTCAATACGTCAAAAATAATTCTTTTTAATATATAATATCAATAATAACAATAATATCGTTGGTACGGGTCAGTATAAAATGGGCCTAAACAAGTAAAGGCCCAAGAAATGCATGAGCCCATGGTGGAAGGAGACAACCCAAAAAGCATAGAAGGCTCATGCCACTTGCTTAAGGAAAAGGCTGTCCTCGAAGGACCTACCCAAAGGCCATCCTCGAAGGATGTCCTCGAAGGGTATCTTCGAAGAGGACCCTTCAAGTCACTCCTCAGATGGACGTTACACATTTATGGATCATTCACCCCAAAGACGTTACAAGCGTCTTAACTATCCATAACTCCAATAAC